>PVKS010010780.1:0-58925 GCA_004027875.1 Aplodontia rufa
ATAAGGGAGGGTATCTGGGGGGGCACTCCTGGGGATAATTACAATATCCAGAATATTTATACATTTTATACACATTTTATATTGATTTGTTAAAATCTTGTAAGTCTGTTCAAAAAATAAAAATAAAAAAAAATAAAAAAAATAAAATCACTAAGATTAATAAAAAAAAATAAATAAAAAATAAAATCTAATTGCTAAGCATTGCCAAATTCCAATTCATTTTCCTCAACTCTGTACAGCTTAAAATTTTCAAAAACCTGGAAATGTTTAGAGTCTCAAATTTTAAACAAAATTTAATTTTTTAAATTTCCCTCTCACTCTTTATCTAATATTCACCTATGGAAGAAATTCTGAGTTCCTTGATTTTCAAAAATAAATACTTTTTAGATTATTTTACTTATCTGCTAATAAAGAGAATTATAAATGGCCAACTGGTAATTAAGGTGTCAAAGTTTCAATATATCACTCAATCTTACACCTAATTTATAATATTTCACACAATGAATTCTCCATGCCTCGAGTCTATCTGAGCTCTTGGTTTACTTTAAATAGCTGATGTTCACTCTTTACCTTCACTCAGTCTTCCATTATGCCTACCTATTAAAACTATTATTAACGTAAATACAGATTTATTCTGTTTGGTTACTTGATTGATCGTATTATCCTTAAATTTAAAAATTAACTGCCTCCTAAATGGACTAAGAAATGTCATTTTATTCTTTCTTTCTAAAGTTAAAATATTTCTTCCTGGGATTTGTCTCCAGAAATATGATCTTCAACCTCATGATTTTGCTTTCCTCTCTTAATGTCCTTACCTTATTATACACACTAATTTTACCCTTAAAACAAAAGCATTTAATAATAAAACTTAAACTATCCACTCAAGTAGTGATTACATTTAATTCTGTTCCCTTTCTTAAATGTCTTGCAGTCACTTCAAGGTGTAAAGGTGAGTTTTAGGCTCAGACTTCTCCTGAAATGTTGTCCTGTATTTTCCCCATGTTTATAGGAAGCAAAACTTAGACAATTTGGATTTGTCAGTCTTTTATTTCTATTCTGGTTTTGTCCTAGCCACATCAACACAGTTTTAAGTCTCAACCTCATGCCAATAGAGACATTGTTTCTTATATCCTAGAATCTGTCTGATTATTCATTTCCTTACACACAAAACTGCAATTCTTTCATTGCATCCTGTTTTTCACTGTATCTGCATCTATATTTTGACTCAAAACTACATTAAGAGATTTTGTAACCCATCATCAGTAAGTTAACAGATACACACGAGACATACATCATTCTAAGGTAAGTTCAAATACAGTAGAACAAATCATCATGTTTATAAGATTGCTCCTGTATCAAATTGTTTAAATGCTACAGAATAAAAGCTTGCACCTCCCTTCCCACCTGCTTCTGGGATGAGAATTCCATACTCAAAAGACAAAATTTTGAGATTTCAGTCTCCAAATTATTCCATATGCTAAACTGGAACCAGAGAATCCTTCGTGTCCATCACCATGCTGCTTTTCTCTGGACTTGGGCAGGTTATAACAAATGGCCTGGATAAGCAGTACCTAACAACGCGTTTAACAAAACAGCTGGTTATTACTGTGACTGGTTATTGTATAAGTCTGGGGACACTAAGAAAATTATAAACTGAAATACCTTGCATAGAAATTATAATTTGCTTGTATCTCTCATTTCTATAAGGTGAATTAAACTGTGTATAAAATATGTTAATACAAAGTAAATTGATTATCACACTAATTCAACAGGAATATCAAACACTGAAACAACATTCTTATTTCAGTTTTAGATCAAATGATTCCAGGCCAGAATCATAGGAACTCTAAAGTTACAATGTCTAATATGAGAGGCACTAATCACACGGGGTTATTTAAATATAAAATTTAAATTAATTAAATCAAATAAAATTTAAAAATCAATTATTCAATTGTACTCCATGCATTTTTAACTGTTCAATAGACAAAAGCACTTCCATCACCACAGAAACTTCCTTTGCACAGGCAGTGCTGATAAAATATAAAGTACACTCTAAATTTAAACTAATGTTGCAAAAGAGTTTTCCACCTTTAAATTTGAACAAGAATCTTGGATATATATTTTGCTCTCCATCTTGAAAGTCTCTGAGTTGCCAAATACAAATATAATGATTAAATTAATAAACATGAATATGTAACAGAACCCAGGTAATTTTATACCAATAAGTTATCATTTTCATTGTAGCTATTTGTTTTAACAATGATAAAATTTCTGTTTCCAGAGTACCTCTCCATAAATTCTTATCTCCAGAATGGTAAGTTATAAATTTTCTCTTTCCTTTTTAAATCACAGAAGAAAAATAATAAATGAAATGCCAAAATCAAATAGGCATGTTCATGAATAAATAGTTTTATTTACTATTAGAAGTATACTGTCTTCTACAATTTTATGCAGGAATAGGAAGAAAGTAAGAAATTGAACTTTCTGGTTTTGTATTTCTTTTTCACAAATGCAAGCCCACATTTAAATTTCAAAGCAAATTTATCTTAAATCATAGATAACTTTTAGAGAATATAAATCATAGCATTTGATTTTCAAACCTTCAGGAAAGAATATATAATATACTAAAAATAGAATTTAGCAAAGTATCTCTGATAAAAATGTTAACAACTTAAAAAAGTGAACATTGAGACCAAATTACGGGGACATTCTATCATTTTCCAAAATAAAGGAAGAAAACAATATATTTGCAATACCACTATGGTATTTGTACATTCATGTTTAATAAAGTATGGTAGTTTTACTTGTTTGTTTGTTTGTTTTGGTTCTGGGAATCAAATCCAGGGCTTCCTGCATGCTAAACAATACTCTACCACTAAACTATATTCACAAACAAAACTATAGTAAATTAAATTTTAAATTTAAATTAGTAAATGCTATATTTATTTAAGCCTTCTCCTGTAAACCAGATTTTCATGAAAAAATTGTAAACATTTACATTATTTCTGTAAAGATAATTTTCCTTTCTTTCAGTTAAGAAATTTTTCAAAATTTGCAGTTGATTACCTCCCTTCCTTCCTTTCGTTTCTCCCATCTTCCCTCCCTACTTCCCTGACTTCCTTCTTTTACTCCTTTCTTTATTTTTACCCTTCTTGTACTTTAAAAAACCTAAATGACAAATAATAATTCCACAGAATAAAAGTTAAAATTACAAATAATATTAAAAAATAGTATCTCTCTATGAACCCACAGGCACATAACTACTGAGCCACATCCTCAGTCCTTTTTATATCTTATTTTGAGACAGTTCTCACTAAGTTGCTTAGGGACTCACTTAAGTTGCTGAGTCTGGCTTTGAACTTGTTATCCTCCTTCAATAGTCTCCCTGGTCCCTGGAATTACAGGTGTGTGCCACCAGAACTGGCTAAAAATACTACCAAAGTGGTTCTTTCAAAATATAATATTGTTTAATACATACATTATAAATTTGTTTTTCTAAAGTAATATATAATTGTTTAATGTAATTAAGCATCCTTCCTAATAATTATAATAATTCTGTATACAAGCAATGATAAACATAAGTGATGGAGAAAATGAGGTAGAGCATATAATTGAAAATCAATGTGGTTGGAAATGGTTTTGATTAAATCTACTTATTGATACACACCAATATATGAAAACAAATTTGTGAGAGAGTTCCAACAGTGTAAATGTCTGTGATATAACACAATATAGTGTCATTTAATATATAAGCAAATTCTTTCAGTGTTAAAATTATCTTGCTGACAACAGCATCATCCAGTTAAAAATTTCACCAACCAACAAGTCTTTTCTTTACTCATGAATATAATTTTTGCAATTTAAAAAGTATCCACATATGACTCATTCATAGCAATGTTCCAATTTACTACACATAAATCTATATTTAAATGAACAGCCTTTTTATTTTTATTTTCATATTAGGTAACTATTAAATAGTATTTAATCTTTTTAACTCAAAAACGTATATTAGCTCTTTGTAGCTCACAAAACAAATGATCACAAAAGTATAAAAGCCCTCCTTTGTGCTCAATATGATGCAATAAAATGTATATTCATTTATATGAATATATAAATGAATAGTAGTAGTTTCTATTTCTATAGACAATTTACAACGTAATTATCTACTGAAGTGTCGTCTATTCTCTACAAATAGAAGAATGTTTGGATTTGCTTTTGTTGCTCAATCTAATTTTATTTCTCAAAATATATAAGAAATCTTATTGAAAATTTGTTACATACATTCGTTTGAAGTGAAGAATGAATAATAGTCTTTAGTATTACAAAATATTGTAAGTATCCAAGTCACAAAATGTAAATTATTATGTCCTTAAATATAACCACAATATAATTATTATGCACATTCATGTTTTAACTAAAATATCATATATATAAAATGTGTATTCCTTGTAATTATTCAGGAAGAGAAAAAAAGTAGTTTCTCCCCAACATGAAAACTGCTCACTGTAAGATACTTAGCTTACCTAATAAATTATTTAATTTTCTATATATTTAAGTAATTTCTACATATTTTTCTTATTTGTATTTATCCAATTCAGTGAAAACAAACCATATTCAATTATTGAAGATACATAACCCTATAATATAGCCAATATGATCTAGCTTTAAAATTTATGTAATTATGATCTCTATAGTTCACAAAAATACTATGAAATTAACCTATTTTTAATTATACAAGTTAACAGGGGAAATGTTCATTATATTACTAGAAAAATACTGAAGTAAAACATATCAAAAATCTTATAATACAGTAATTTAAATAATTTCTAATACAAGATATGAATATATCTGATTTTGTTCCTGAAGGTAAAATTTTTAAAGGCAAAGAAAACACTAAAATTAATTAATCAATGAGAAAGTTGGTCTAGTAGCATGTGTTAAATCCAGATAAGATGTAATGCTTTACAACCTAATACTTTTTTTAGAGATATAGTGGGAAGGGGAATGGTGGGATAAGGGAGGGTAATTGGGGGGGGCACTCCTGGGGATAACTGCAATAACCAGAATATATACACATTTTATATTATTTTGTTAAAATTTTGTAAGGTTGTTCAAAAAGAAAAAAAAGAAAAAAGAAAAAAATTAATTAAGGACATACTGAGAGCTATTTCAAGAACTTTATATTTATTAACTTGCAGTAGTCTTATCACTCTTATTTTTCTTTGAGAGAATTTTTTTTAAATTTTTTCATCTGGTTTTGTTTTTCCTTTATTTAGTTGTATATGTGATGCTGGGGATCAAATGCGGGTCCTCACGCATGCCAGGCATGTTTATATAATCAGTCTTATTGGGAATATGAGGAAGAACTATTCAATTAACTTCATTTTTGTTCCAAACCTCCTAAGATACAGTGCCCTATATTTTGATGTTAAATAAACCAACCCACCAACCAACCAACCTAAAAGATCTGACAACTAAATTTTTCTTATGTTAACTTTTTCTGTAATGAAGAAAAACAGCAGCAGATAACACTCTTATTGAAGTCCCTGATAATAATAATAAATAAATAGAAAGACCATTCTTCAATGCTCTTCCTTTTATACACTCTGGAAGAATAAATTATTTTTATTTAAATAAATTATCTTTTACCTTTGGAAAAAAGAAAATTGTATAAAATATATTATTTGGTATTCTCCATTTTTATCTTTCACCTGAATTGTTAAAGTTCTCAAATTCACTATTGTTTTTGCAATATTACTATGATTAATCCATTGAATGAAAAATATATATCAGAGTGAAGACTACAATACATATTCTAGTCTACCTGAAGGTTTTGTTATGAATGAAAAATATATATCAGAGTGAAGACTACAATACATATTCTAGTCTACCTGAAGGTTTTGTTATGTCAGCCTCTGAAGTTGGTTTTCCTTTTTAAAATTACCTAATCCATGAAATTCTTCAGTTTACAAATATCCACAATGATACTCTTGTTACATTCTGTTCAACTTTTTGTAACAGTTATATATGTTCTTTTTCCTCTTTCTCTCATCACTCAGGACCTTCTCTGCCTCAGCCTGATTTCTTTTCTCCTGGAATATTCATTATAGAAGCAGGATTAGGAATAATAAAATATAAAAACACAAAGTTTATAAAAATATTCATTTTTAATGCCTTCATTCCTCTTTAAATAAACTAAAATTGCATAATATGTGACAAAAATAATCTGAAATCCCTAAAATAAATTAGAAAATATTAAGAAAAAATAATCAATAAATATAAGGGAAATTGCACTTATGAGTTACAAGTTTATGCACTTCAATATTTTACAAAAAAATTGTGATACTGGTTTAATATACATTTAGGGATTTGTTATACATAATTTGATGGGAGATTCACTTGTATTTCCTGTCAGAAAAAAGTCAGAATTGTAAGTGGGCAAAAAAGATGAATGACTCTATCCATTAGTAGCTGCTGAAGATTATCCAGGGAAACTGCTTGGAATTTTCTAATTCTATGGGGTGTGTACCTGTGAATGTCTTTGGTTCAATGGGCTATTTTACAGCTATGTAGGATTAGACATTAATTTATGAAAACTGCTAGTAATGCAAAGATTTATCTGTACCAATGCAAATTATTTTTTTCTATCAGAGAAAAACAAACCTTTGAAGAGCAGATTCTCATTAGAATTGGCTTTACTCTTTGCTCTTCCCTTAAGTGCAACAAAAAATGAGTTCAGTAAGCTTTTAGTGAGCTTTTAATATAAAAATCACATTTTCACATTTTTAATGATTCCAAAATTTCTACCTGACAGAGGTTGGCTCTAAATGATACCAATATAAACTTAACTTAGAATGAGTTGAATAGAATCTGTGATTTCTTGTGTATGACTATTTAGTGCCTGAAACTAAAGTTTCTTTTATAGTAGTGTTTTTATCTTTTATGTGGTGTGGGAAACATCTTTTTTAAAACACGTAAGCTCAGGCACTGCTCTGGCTAGAACTGGGCAAGGGCTCCTCTCTGCCACTCCTCAGTGAGACTGAGGAGCTTCTTATGTAATTAGAAGGAAAATTCACTCTAGACACTCCTTTAGCCAGAGCAAGTTTGCAATTGTGAAGCTTTCTAACTTTGAGAGGGGTTGGTGAATGAGATGATGTGCAACTTTAGACCCTTTTAAAAATTTGCTTTAAAGGTACTATTATATGAACTGAAATATTGATTACTACTCTTTCTTATTTCTCTCTCATGTGTTAAACAAATATGTAATTGAGAGACAACTTTGATTTTATTCAAAAGGTTCAATGGTACTCAAATTATAAAGTCTCTTTTATCTTTAAGACATTTTTAAGAATTGTTAAAAATATTAAACCACTTGATAGCAATATAATGACTTTAAAGCTCTGATTTCAGTTAGAAAGTGTTGAAGAAAAGTGTAATTTGTCACTTCAATTGAGACATTTTTCATTGTGATTTGTAAATATTTCTGAATAGACATCTTTGAAAGATCTTACAAATAAAGCCATCTTGTGTTTTTGGTGACATATTTAAAGCTTTGAATAATGATCAAAGAGCCTACAAAACTGACTCAAATAAAATACACATAAAACTTAAAAAGAACACTAAGTGAGGAGGCATAATCTAAAATTGGGAAGTTGGTAATAAAAATAAGTGACAGAAAACATAAAGTATCTAAAATTAAATTAGAAAAATGTCTGTATAAAGATTACATTGAGAAATTGAGGGGAGATATGCTAATAAAGATGCTGGCATTTAAAATAAGGAGACATTTTCTTTATTATCTGTACAATTTCATCTAAATAGATGAAGTAATGGAAACTTAGAATAGATTGAGAGTCAGAGGCAGAATATGAGTAACCTTTAGTATAATGGGCTTCTACACATCTCTTTCCGGGAATTTTTTTTTTTTTTAAGTATCAGTGACATTTTCTCTTTGTCTATAAATTTTCATTTGATCCTGCCTCTCACACTGATATATGCTATTAATACTTTAAAAAGAACTTATCTAAGCAGGTTTTTGGCAATTTCAGTGTAACTTTATCACAGCTTCAAAAATGTAAAACACTCATAGCCATTTACAAGCAGACAGAATAGTTTGTAAGGCACATCACTATTTTTAAACTAAGCTTAAAAAGCATATTGCATTTTATTCCCCTTGCAACAAGGACAATATTATAACAGCATGTGAAATATTCCATATATTCATAAAAATTCTTCCTACCAGAGGCAATATCCCACCCTCCTCAGAGCTTCTGATTGGTTTATACAATATAGGGTAAAAAAGAAAGAGAAAATACATCACTTGAAAAGAGCAGAGTACCATATACACTGTAAGGACACAGAAACTCACTGAAGCCACAATTTAAGTAGCACAAAAGGAAATATTACAACTCCTAATTCTACGTCAGTAATCTCTTAATTCCTCAAAAATAAATTGTCATGTTAAGTGTTCAGAGGCTTCACTTTAAGATGTTTTTGGCAATGAATTCTCCATTTAGCTTCTCCCACCAACCCTTTAAAATATTTATAATGAATGAATGAACATTAGACTTCCAATGACTTTCCACTATATGCAGAATAAACTTGAATTTCAAATGTAGCCAATGATGTCATTCAAATCTGTCCCCATTCCATGACTGATCCTCTTCTCATTAAATTCTCCCTTTTATCCACTAGTTTATAAGCTCTTTACTACTCCAATGGTTTTCTTCTGCCTAAGAGAAAGCTTTCTTATTCTTTTACATTTTTTCTTTTCGGTTTTGAAAATAATAGTCAAATTCTCAAAATGCATTCTATAACCAGCCAGTTTCTTTAGGTAGATAGTGTATCATTGTTTCTTTATCCAAAGATATGTGTCTTAATGTGAAATAGTATTCTATGCTTATATGATTTTTTTCAAGCTGACCTTTGTGGACAATATTACCAGGAACATTTTTAGACCATGATCAATCCTGGAAGACACCACTTTCATTTTTTACAAATCTCATTCCAGTTAGAATGGAAATTACAAAGAATATGAACAAGAATAAATGTTGGAGAAGATGTGGGGAAAAGGTGTCACGTATACATTGTTTTGGGGATTGCAAATTGGTTCAACCACTCTGGAAAGCACTATGGAGATTCCATTTGACCCAACTATCCCACTCCTCAGTATCCTACTCCTTAGTATATATTCAAAGAATTTAAAATCAACATACTACAGTAATGTAGCCACTTCAATAGGTAAGCTATGGAGCAAATCAAGGTGCCCTTTAGCAAATGAATGGATAAAGATAATGTGGTATATATACACAATGAAGTATTACTCAGTCATAAGGAAGAATGACTTTATGGCATTTGCCAGCAAATGGATGGATTTTGAGGATATCATGCTAAGTGAAATTAGCCAGTCTCAAAAAGTCAAAGGTCAAATGTTTTCTCGGATATGTGGAAATTAACACAAAATAAAGAGAATATCAGAGGAACAGCCAATGGGAAAGAAAAGGGAAGAAGTGGGATGGGGTATGGAAAGTTCCTGGAATGAATCAGACCTAACATTCCTATGTTCATATATGAATATAACATAGTGAATCTCATCATTATTTAATCAACAAGAGACTAATTTTTTAAAACAAATCTATTAGTAAATAAAAGAAAGATCAGTAGACTAGAGGATAAAACAGAGGTGGAAGAAAGGGAAGGGAAAGGTAAATACTGAACTAAAACAAGTTATACTCCATGTCATTATAATTCTGTTATTATATATTCTATTGTCATGTATATAAAAAAGAACCAATAAAATGAAAAAAATAGCCACAGAGTTAAAAACTCCAATACCATAAGATAAATGGAATCATATCACATTTTTATGTCTTTATCCTAAAATATTTAAATTGACTTTATTTTCCAAGATTACTAGAAAGATGACACCATTTTATTTCCACTCTTGTGCTTCATATTGCAAGTATTCCAAGACCTTTAAAAGAAGGAAAGCCAAACCACTAAACACTGTTTCCCTTTAAAAAACTATGGTAATAAATAAAAACATTGGTATCTTATTTGAATAAGAATATGCTCATACATAGCTCAGTATTCTGAAAATGTCACCATTACCAAAAAAATAAAAATAAAAAAGGCAATAAAGTATGACTCACATTAGAAAAAATTCACTGGTCATACTTTAAAGTGAGGAAATTCTGCTTTACCTATAATCCTGATTTCTGCTTTACTTATAACCCAGAAAAATCTCATGCCAGCAGTCTGGCACTTCTCACAGAGTAATGAGATAGATAATAGCTAGACAGACAAATGGAAAGCAAGAGTAACAACTTTACCTATGCTGAAGGTGCTTTCCAACCATAATATAGCCTCCATTCTTTCTCATATGCCTGAAACTGTTGATTTCACTCCTCTTTATCCCCCTGACCTGGATAAGTGTCTACATTTTTCATCTTTGTTTAATCTATTCATTGTTAGTGTTACCAAAATTTTCTTGAAGGCAGGAAATGTGTCTTTTTCATCATTCTAACACAGAATTAATATTCTACAAAAATATGAGAACAAATTGCACTAAATTCAAGGATGGTAGAGAACTGGAATGAAAACTCATTTTTTAAAGAGATAGAGTAAGAAAGAAAGAGAGAAAGAGTTAACTTTATTTTTTCATCTTTTTTTTAAAATTTTTCCTCCACTTAGTTGTGTATGTGGTCCTGGGGATTGAACCCAGGTCCTTGCACATGCTAGGCAAGTACTGTACCACTGAGCCACCCCTCCAGGCCTGAAAATTCATTTTTAAAGTATGATATTCAGATAAAAACTAATCAGGGTTACATGGAAGAAAAACAGAAACAGATGAAAAAATAAAGTTAACTCTCTCTCTTTTTTAGAAAAAACTAATCAAAGTTACCTTAAAGAACCCATCTAGATTGATTTCTGCTTGCTTCCCAGTCTCTCTTTTTCCCCTTGAAAGTTTACAAATTGTTTTGTTAAATAACCAATAAATTTCCTATCCATTCCTCTCATCTAAAACCTGCTTATTTATTTATTTGAGACAAATGGTAATGCCCTTGTTCTGTTCCAATCTTTACTCTCAGCAGTATTTCTCTTCCTCTATTCTGAACCTAAGAATCAGAGAAACAAATGGACAAGAAGAGAAAGGCCCACATTTTCAGGAGGAATACAGCACACAGAATATTTATCTTTTCTTGTCTTCTATCTCATCATATTATTAGATAATTGGTTTCATATTCTACAAAAGAGACTGAGCTCAATATTAAGCAATGCCTGTGAAGCAAGGAAAACTGATTAGGAAGTTCCCACTTAAATTACCTTATATTGAAATACCAAACATGAATTTGCCCTCACAGAAAGTGCTGACAAGATCTACCTGCATTTTACTTCTTGATAAAATCAGCTAGAGGTGGAGATATTATCTTCATTAAAGGATTATGAGATAAAAATTAAAATAATACAGGTCATCCATGCAAAAAAAAATATTTAGCATTACTATGTACCAGGCACTATCATGAATTTAGGAAGCAAGATGAATAAGAGACACATGTTCTCTGCTCTTTTCAATCTTAAATAGCAGGAGGTGTTTTATGAAAAAGTATTCCATATCTAGAGATTAAGAAAGCTTTATTTCAACAATAACATGAATGTAGATATGACTGTGAACATGACTGAAGTAGATGAAGGAAAAAAATTGATATCAATATGTTACACTTTTGATATGATACTAGAAGACAAAGGTATCTCTAATAATATGATAGTACAAATTAATAAGGAACAGTAATGGCAAGCCAAGTGTGGTGGTACATGCCTGTAAATTCTAGCTATTCAGGAGGCTGAGGCAAGAGAAAATCAAGTTCATGGCCAAGCTCAGCAACATAGCAAGACCCTGTCTCAAAATAAAAACTTAAGAAAGCAAAGGATATCATTTAGAGTAAGGTATTTGGGTTCATTCCTCACAGTACCAATAAGAAAAGAAAAAATATAAAAATGGAAAAAAAGAAAAGACCGTACATTATAGTGAAGAAAGAACAAAAAGTAAAAGCATAACACAGTATTTATAATAATGGCAAAGTAAACAATTGAAAGTCAATTTAAAGTCAATAAGTAGTAGTCTTTTGAATCATGAATATAATGGAGTATTAATCCAGAAATTAAGAAAAAACAAAAATTTTAAGTAACTCACAAGTGTCAATGAAGGCACAGATGATCATGAAGATGATTTCCAGCAAGAAACCAAATGGGAACTGGGAAGAAAAAAACCAGCAGAATAGGTTTAAAAAAAGAAAGTAAAAAAAAGCCTTTGAGACACGATGCACGATGGTGATATCAAAACTGAGATGCAAACCAATCCACAGAGTGGCTAGCATGAATTATTTTAAAAAAAGTTTAATGTTTGAGGCACATTTTGGTCAATATTCTTGCTACATAGTTGGAAAATATAGCTCTAAACCTCAGGATATAATAAAAATTATGCATTAATTTTTTAGTTATTTTTTTCACATAAAAATGTATAAGTATAAGGAGCTAATGCTGAGTGTCAGGTGCTGGCTCAGACCCTGGGAAACAGATTTGGGATCCTGGCAGGTGGAAGAAGATAAAAGGCACAGTTGGGATAGTAGATATTCTTTATTCAGAGCAGCAGCAGCCCCCAGCCTCCAGCTCCAGCTTCACTTAGCCCCACTCAGTTCCATTCAGCACCCCCTGAGCCATTTCCATAGGTTTTTCTTTTTTTATATTCAGGCCAAAGAAAGCATATTGCTACCAGGTTACACGCTCACAAGCAAATGTTTATGACCTTGGGTATATACACTGAATTAGGGTGTTCATGACCTTTCATGCATACTAAAAATATAATCCACTGGAAGCCTTGGTGAGGGAGACATTTTGGGCCAATCCTACAAGAAAGCATCAAAATGAGAATTTCTATTTCTAAAATATTGTTTTCCTTAACTGAGACTACAGTTCAAACATTTTGTGTGACTTAAATGAGTTACCATTATCTTTTTTACTAGCTATCTCTCCAGTGTTAGTCTCCATCACTGCCTATTTATTTTTTTGTTTTCCATTCTTAGTAAGAAACTTTTTATATTCCTGTATTTCTACAAACAATCTGTACTACATAACTCATTTTCTGGTCCTACTTATTTGTTTACGCCTGGAATGATTACTGTATTGCTTTGATCTGTGACTGAACCTTTAAATTTTAACTTACATATGGTTCCCTCAGAAATTTTTTTTCCTGAGATCATGAGGTTTTTTTTTTAAATAAATATTTTATTCCTTTTCACACAGAACAATATAGAAAGGTGGCCATATTCTTACTATACATCTCTTTTGTACACCAAGATGTCCCTCAAATATACCCAGTTATCTTCCCTACTTCAGTGTTGGAAAACGCAGTTAGTGGGTGGGACAGAATGTTTAATTCTTAGAAAGTTTTTTATAAGAGTGTGTGTGTGTGTGTGTGTGTGTGTGTGTGTGTGTGTGTGTGTGTGTGAAAAAGAAGTTTTGGGTCAAGAGAGGGTAGGTAGTCCATCCTCTTATCCTCCCAGGAAATCCAAATTTCAAAGGAAAGTCACCTCTCCTGGCCACCTAGGGAGCAGACAGAAGAGCCCAGACCTACTGCTTTTAAGTAAGGGTGAGGCCAAGGAAGACCAAGGTCAACCAGAAGATTCCAGATCCAAGGCAGAGCAGCTAAAGCATGTTGGCGAGATGAGGTGACTAAGCACACCTCAAGACCGTTATCATAACTCCCTCTTCTTCCCCAGTTCAGAGCAGAAACTCTTCTTCTCAAGACTAGAATAGTTTTTTTGCTCCAGGGACTGTCTTTACTCTGGGGCAGCTATAACAAACAAGATAAAGAGCCCACAGGTAACAAAGAGGGAGAATTAAGGTAGCAGATTTTATAAAAGATGGACCTCCCCAGAATCACGACCCAGACTGCTACAGTCTAAAGCTGTTTGCCAGGATCAGGATGGAGAATGAAATTTTAAGCCCCACTCAGACGTCTGAGATCTGGAGTTTAACTATGGCCCACTGGCTACTGTTCCAACAGCACTTGTAATGAGTTGTTTTAGGTGCTTAACAAGATATTTATAACATACATTAAGAACAACGTCTTATTCAGTTTCACTCTAATGCTTAGTTCAGTGCCTTGTATACTAAAGCACTTAATTTCTTCTCAAATTTCTTTTCAGAATATGTGAGAAGGAAAAAATGGCAATGGTTAACATAGATGAATATATTTTACCAGACTGTCAAATAAATCATGTCCATTATAGAGAATTTGAGGTACATAGATAAATAAGATAGGTGGTTTTCACCATCTTTGATCCTATCCATCTAGAAAAAATTAATATTACTATCAATGATTCCTCTTGTGCAGGCTTTTTTTTTTTTTTTTTTGTTAAACATAGCTAAGACAATGCTGCAGTTTGCTTTTAAAAGTGATTCTCTTGGGTTGGAGCAATGGTTCAGCAGTTTACAGTGCTTGTCTGGAATGCCCAAGGACACGGGTTCAAACCCCAGTACCACAAACTCAATGAAGTGCTGGATTGGAGCAATGAAAGCCACATGAAAAACTAAATAAAACTGATTCTCCCTCACACTGTTCCTCTCTATAAAAAAGAAAAATAAAAAGATTTTCTTGTTATGATATATCATAAGCATTTCTTCTACCAAATAAATTGTGAATAATATAATATATTCCACTGTAATATAATGTCATATTTTATTTAACGAGCTTATTTAGATACATTCATTTTAGTAAGAAATTTTTGTAAAGTCTCAAAATTAAATTGCATCAAATAAATATGATTTAATAATTATAAATTAAAAAGGACTAATTTATCCAACTAAATCAGTTTTATGGTTTAATATACCTTGAAAATTGTTCACCAGATAAAATTATCATTTTAGACTGTAGTAGTACATGAAACTCAGAGTTCATATGAAGTAAAGATTTCATATAAGTATTCCTATCCTCTGTAAATGTGTGTCATAGACTTTGAATTTTTTTCCTAATCTCATAGTCAAAATGAGTCATTAAACACTTTTGGTGTAATAATTATTCTTATTCTTATTGCTAAAGCAGTGGAATAGTTTGAAGTGTTCTATTTGATTTGGGAAATGTGTATACCTTGACCATTTTCTACTAGTTTATAAATGTATAAGAATTCTTATAAAGTTAACAAATCATAACTGATGATTTGAGATATACTGAACTTTTCTAAAGTTATATTACTTAGAAGTGCATTATTTTCTTTTTATGCTTTATTTTTAATTAATTTTTTAAAAAGAGAGAGACAGAGAAAGAGAAAATAAATTTTATTTAGTTTTTCATGTTGTTTCTGTTGCTCCAACACTTCCTTATATACCTGGTGCTAGAGTTCGAACTCAGGCCCTGGCAGGTGTGCATGACATCCTGGGGACCCCACACCTGGACCCTGCCCACTTGTACATACATACACACATATACACACACATACATATGCACATACACCACATTATCTTTATCCATTCATCTATTGTGAATTGTGCTGCTATAAATACTGATATGGCTGCATCACTGTAGTATGCTGATTTTAAATCTTTTGGATACATAACAAGGAGTGGGATAGCTGAGTCAAATAATGGTCACATTCATAGTTTTGTGAGGACTCTCCATACTGCTTTCCAGAGTGGTTGTACCAATTTCCAGTCCCATCAGCAATGTATAAGTGTACCTTTGCCCACATCTTTGCCAACATTTATTTTGTTTTTATTCTTGATAATTGCCATTCTGAATGGAATGAGATAAAATCTCAGTATAGTTTTAATTTGATTTCTCTAATTGCTAGGGATGTTGAACATTTTTCAAATATTTGTTGACCATTCATATTTCTATTTTGAAAAGTGTCTGTTCAGTTCTTTTGTCCATTTACAGATTGAGTTATATTTCTTTGGTGTTAAGTTTTTTGAATTCTTTGTATATTCTGGATAGTAATGCCCTATCTGAGGAGCAGGTTGCAAAGATCTTTTTCCCATTTTGTAGGGTTTCTTTTTACAATCTTGATTTAAGTGTAATTTCTTTCCTAAAGTATTACACACAGGTATTTATACAGAAAACAGGTAGATTTTTTAAACAAATATTATTTACATGTCATATACTTTGCTATAAAATACAGATTTCATTAAAAAGTGGATGTTATTGATCACTAAGAACTAGTATATGAAAGTTATATATAGCCATATATAATATTTTATAACTATATATAGTCATAAAAACTAACACCTAAAAAGAATCCCTCAGAAATGGTCATTAGTTTTTAACAATAGCATTGTATGACAGTTTTCTTTCTAAAAGCATATCATGCTTATCATGTCTTACTTTTTTAGTGAAAAAAATTAAAAAACACTTTTGCAATAAATGAAATCAATTATAAATTCATCTACTTATTCTTCTGAAGCATTAAATTTATTTAGGTAAATATACAAATAAAACTGAACAAAGATTATCTTAATCATTTGTGCAATCATAATTTTCCTCTTCTTATAATCATGATATTATGTAGACTATCTTGTTTTTATGGGCCTTACTAGATAAAACTATACTTTTATTAGTTCATTTTCATTTATAAAAATTATAAATGATAATAACTGAAAAAATTTGAATTCATACAATCAGGACTTTTATACACATAAAATTTCATGAATCAGAAGAAGTTTTCTGAGGGATTGATCACCATCGACCCCATAGAAATCCAACAAATTATATGATCATATTTTGAAAACCTATACTTCTCCAAATTTGATAACTTGGAAGAAATGGATAAATTTCTTGACACATACAACATCCCTAAATTGAATCGGGAGGATATTGAATTCCTAAATAGCCCAGTCACAGGCACTGAAATCCAGATTGCAATTAAAAGTCTACCAAAGAAGAAAAGCCCAGGACCTGATGATTTCCCCGCTGATTTTTACCACACTTTTGAGGAGGAACTAACACCTCTCCTTACTAAGTTATTCCAAGAAATTGAAAAGGAGGGAGTGCTCCCATACACTTTTTATGAAGCAACCATAACTCTGATACCAAAACCTGATAAGGATACATCAAGAAAAGAAAACTACAGACCAATATCCCTGATGAACTTGGATGCAAAAATCCTTAGTAAAGTACTAGCAAACCATATTCAAAAACTTAACAAGAAAATAATACATCATGATCAAGTGGGCTTCATCCCAGGAATGCAGGGCTGGTTCAACATACGTAATCCACCACTTAAACAGAATCAAGGACAAAAACCATATGATCATCTCATTGGATGCAGAAAAGGCCTTTGATAAAATCCAGCACCCTTTTATGCTCAAAACTCTAGAGAAGATGGGGTTCAAAGGACCATTTCTGAACTTAGTCAAGGCTATATATGCTAAACCCTCAGCTACTATAATACTAAACGGAGAAAAGCTGAAAGCATTTCCACTAAAATCGGGAACAAGACAAGGCTATCCGCTCTCACCACTTTCATTCAATATTGTTCTTGAGACCCTAGCTGGAGCAATTAGGCAAGTGAAAGAAATCAAATGGTTGAAAATAGGAAGTGAGGAAGTCAAACTCTCTCTTTTTGCTGATGACATGATCCTGTATCTGGAAGATCCAAAAAACTCCATCAGTAAACTCCTTGAACTCATAAATAGATTTAGCAAAGTGGCAGGATACAAGATCAACACGCATAAATCAATAGCTTTCCTATATGCCAGTAATAACAGGACTGAAGAAGAAGTCAGGAAATCAGTCCCATTTCAAAATAGCTTCGAAAAAAATTAAATACTTGGGAATTAACCTAACAAGGGAAATCAAAAATCTCTTCAACGAAAACTATCGGTCTTTGAAGAATGAAATCCAAGATGACCTAAGAAGATGGAAAGATGTCCCGTGCTCTTGGATAGGCAGAATTAATATAATAAAAATGACCATTCTACCGAAAGCTTTATATAGATTTAATGCTATCCCTATAAAGATACCTATGTCGTTCTTTACAGACATAGAAAAAGCAATTCTCAAATTCATTTGGAAAAACAAGAAACCAAGAATTGCCAAAGCACTACTAAGCAAGAAAGATGAAACAGGTGGTTTTTCCATTCCACATCTAAAACTATACTATAGAGCCATAGCAAGAAAGACAGCATGGTACTGGTATCAAGATAGGAAAGAAGACCAATGGAATAGAATAGAAGACCCTGAAACAAATCCTCAAATCTTCAAACATCTGATTTTTGACAAAGGGGGACAAAATATTACATGGAGAAGTGACAGCCTCTTCAACAAATGGTGCTGGACAAACTGGTCATCCACTTGCAGAAAGTTGAAATTAGATCCATATCTTTCTCCTTGCACAAGAATCAAATCAAAATGGATCAAGGAGCTAGGTATTAAACCAGCCACCTTGCAACTGATAGAAGACAAATTAGGTCCAACACTTCAGCATGTGGGAGTAGGCAAAGACTTTCTCAACATGTTTCCTAAAGTGAAGGAAGTAAAGTCAAAAATCAGTGAATGGGATGCCATAAAGCTAAGAAGCTTTTGTACTGCCAAGGAAACAATCAAAAGAGTCAAGAGGTTTCCTACGGAAATGGAGAGAATCATGGGCTATGATTCCTCTGACAAGGGTCTCATATCCAGAATCTACAAAACCCTCAAAAATCTCAACTACAAAAACACTAACAGCCCAAATAATAAATGGCCCAAAGAGCTAAATAGAAACTTCTCAACAGAGGACATTGATGAAGCCAATGAATACATGAGAAAGTGCTCCAAATCACTAGTAATCAGAGAAATGCAAATGAAAACCACATTAAGATATCACCTTACGCCAGTCAAAATGGCAAAGATGAAGAAAATAATAGTAGATGCTGGAGGGGCTGTGGAGAGATAGGCACACTAACACACTGTTGGTGGAGCTGCAGACTGGTACAGCCCCTCTGGAAAGCAGTGTGGAGAATCCTTAAAAAACTAGGGATGAACCCACCATACGACCCTGCTATTCCACTCCTGGGTATCTTTCTAGCGGATTTAGAATCAGCACATTATAGTGACACGCAATATCTATGTTCATAGCAGCACAATTTACTATTGCTAGGCTATGGAAACAACCCAGATGTCCCTCACTGGATGAATGGATCCAAAAACTGTGGTACATATATACCATGGAATTTTACACAGCAATTAGAAACAATGATATTGCAGCGTTTGAAGGTAAATGGATGGCTATGGAAGAAATCACGCTGAGTAAAATCAGCTTAACCCAGAGAACTAATGGTCGATCGTCTCCACTCATCTGTGGAGGTTGAGACTAGACCCTGGCCATTGAGAAAGGTGGTCTATTATCATGTGTTAAATCCAGATAAGATATAATGCTATACAACATAATCCTTTTTTAGAGATATTGTGGAAGGGGAAGGGAGGGATAAGGGAGGGTAATCGGGGGGACACTCCTGGGGGTAATTGTAATATCCAGAATCTATACACATTTTATATTATTTTGTTAAAAACTTGTATGGTTGTTCAATAATAAAAAATTTTTAAAAAAGAAGAAGTTTTCTGTACATTAGACAAATAGAAAAATTTTTTTACTTTACTTTCTTTCCATTTTCTTCCTTTGTACACCATTGGAAACTAAGAAAATAGCTTCCCTTCTACAAATATATATTATTAGTATCTGAATTAGTAAACAAAAAATTTTATCACTATATGAATTAGTAAACAAAAATTAAATATGGTGCTATTATGTTGAACTTAGCAACTTGTCAGACAGTATTACCCTTCCTACTTGCTGTTTGTAGACAAGCTCACATATAAGAATCAAAATTACTTTTTTCAGTTAACTTTTTACAGAAACTTTGATATATAACTTTCAGTATTACTTCAGAGTTTATGTAGTTAAGGATTGTAAAATAGCAATAATTTTCTTATTTACTTCATACAATATTTAGTTATTTGCTGGAATCAACTACATAATTTCTATTCTATTTCTATTTCTTAAAAAACTAGTAGAAGCTTTCTTGAAATTTTCAGTTAAAAAATAGCATACTGGGTCCCATTCACAATATTGTCTAAAAGAATAAAACACTTGGGAATTAATCTAACAAGAGAAGTAAAAGACCTCTATAAAGAAAATTATCAAACACGGAAAACAGAAATTATACAAGACCTGAGAGGATGGAAAGATATTCCATGCCCTTGGTTAGACAGAATTAATATAATTAAAATGATCATTCTGTCAAAAGAACTATACATATTCAATGCAATCCCCATCAAGATTCCAATGTCATTCTTTGCAGATATAGAAAAAGCAACTCCTTAATTCATATGAAACTAAACAAAAAAAAAAAAAAAAAAAAAAAAAAAAAAAAAAAAAAAAAAAAAAAAACCAGAATAGCCAAAATGTCACAAAGCTAGAAAGAAAAAACAGGTGGTTTTGAAATACAAGATCTAAAATTATACTATAGAACTGTAGTATTTAAAACAGTATGGTGCTCATATCAAAACAGGAATGTAGACCAATTTGGAATAGAAGACTCTGAGACAAATCCACAAGTCTTTAAACATCTGATTTCTGACAAAGGAGGTCAAAATATAACGAGGAGAGCAGTCTATTCAACAAATGGTGCTGGACAAACTGGACAACCGTTTAAAGAAAACTGAAATTAGATCTTTATCTCTCACCTTGCACAAAAATAAAATCTAGATAGATTAAAGAATTAGGAATTAAACCAGCTACCATACAACTGCTAGAAGAAAAATTAGGACCAACAACACTCCAGCATATGGGAGTTGGCGATGACTTTCTCAATAAGACTCCTAAAGTGAAAGGATTACAGTAAAAAATGAGTGGGATGCCATTAAACTAAAAAATTTCTGTACAGCCAAGGAAATACTCAAAACAGTCAAGAGTTAACCTACAAAATGAGAGAGAATCATGGCCTGTGATCCCTCTGAAAGGGGGCTAATATCCAAAATTTACAAAGAACTCAAAAACTCAAAATCAAAAACACAAACAATCCAATCAATAAATGGGCCAGAGAACTAAACAGAAACTTCTCAATAGAGGAAATTGAACAAGCCAATGAAAATATGAGAAAGCGCTCTAAATCACTGGCACTCAGGAATGCAAATCAAAAGTACTTTAAGATTTCACCTTATTCTAGTCAGACTGGCAAAGATGAAGAATACAAATAAAAACAAATGATGGAGGGGTTGTGGGGAGATAGGAACACTAGCACACTGTTGATGGAATTGCAAACTGGTACAACTACTCTGGATAGCAGTGTAGAGACTCCTCAGAAACTTAAGGTTGTATCCACCATGACCTAGCTATCCCTCTTTGGGGTATTTTCCCCTGAGGAGTTAGAATCAGCACATTATAGTGACATAGCATAATCTATGTTCATAGCAGCTCAATTTCCAATAGCTAAATTATGGAACCAACCCAGATGCCCCTCACTGGATAAATGGATCCAAAAGCTCATACATACACAATGGAGTTCTACTCAGCTATTAGGAACAATGATATTGCATGCACTGAAGGAAAATGGATGGCAATGGAAGAAATCATGCTAAGTGAACTTAGCCAAACTCAGAGAGTCAAGGGCCAAATGGTTTCCCTCATTTGTAGTGGTTGGACCTAAACTCAAGCTTGGGGCAAGGTTGACAAATTCATGTATTAGATCCATAGAACAGAAAAGCAAATTTTAATATTTATGAGATATTTATGTTGATAATTATGAGTTGCAAGATACTTCATAAGGTATTTGAACAAATTATGCTGTATACCTATACAAAAACTTAAATGTATAATCCTACTGTCAAATATTTTGAAGAATAACAAGGGAAGATAGGAAGGGAGTAGAAGGGGAAATGTTGAAACTGAGATAAAGCTAGGTACACATTCCAAGCAGTTATAAGTGTCACTGTATATATTATAGTCATATATATATATAAAGTGTTCTTCATAGGTATAAGAATCATGTTTCTGTATTTGGGTATTTTAGTAACAATATAGGACCCAAAAGAAAGGCAAGGGATCCAGGGATGGAGGAGGGAGGTAGATGGGTTCGGGGTGTATGGGAGATATTGAACAAATTGTACTGCTGATTTGCATGCATCTAGGAATATGTGACAATTAATCCCATCATTATGTAAATCTATAATGCACTAATAAAAATAAATTTTAAAAAATTGAAATTTAAGGGGAAGAAAAGTTTTCAATAACTGAAAGGTTCCTGATATTCAGCAGAATGCTGAAGATTATCTATAAGTTTCCATGTTTCTTGAAATACATTTACCAATACTCCATTCCTCTTCTGCCCACAACACCATAACTTCCTGTTCAAGGTTTTCAATTCCTTTAGAAATTTTTGCAGATGTTTTCAGTAGCTCGTGACTGATTCAGATTCAGTTCCTTTCGCTTAGTTTTTCTAATCCTAGCTATGGTTATCTTCAAGAAAACATATATTTCATTGACCTATTATTGCAAAGGTTGGTAGAAACAACAGTGGGTTCCATGTTCACACCAAGAACTTGAGTAGTAAACATAAACATCCCATTTAGTGATATAGGAAGATAAATGTATCCTTTATTTTTTTCATAGTAACTTAATTTTTATAAAGGGCAAAGCAATAATTATTTTAGCCACTCTTAATGATATAAAAATTTTTTTGTTAATCCAATTTGTATTCAGATTTGTTGACAACTGGCTTGCCCCATTCTTGAAATTTATGTATGTTTAGGTTACTTTTTTATTTACAGAGATAATTTATACTATAAATGAGTTTTCAATGGAAATAATTACTACTTAAAAATGAAATAAAATTAATCTTTTCAAAACTCAATGTTGGTACACTAACATACAATTGTAAAGATAAAAAATGTAAGTATTAACATTTCATTAACTTTAATACACTTACGACCTTTACACACTCATACTTTAAAATAAAGTAGTTCTGTATTTCTAGAGAAGTTCACAAATTACTTATACACAGGCAGGCAGAGAAACTCAGAAATTTCAAAATTAATACATATGTATAGGATTATTTCTATCTATAACAATGAGGTAATGCAGAGAAGTCATGAAAGCATAAGTGGACGAAGGGGAGAGACCCTGGACTAGGATCAGTCTTTACTTAGTTTTTTAATATGCATGTACACATGACTATGCAACAACAATTTCCTCTAATATGTAAGACTGTCAAACAACAACAACAATGATTAAGTTTATCTACATATGAAAAAAGCCCAAATATTTGACTTTAACAAGAAAAAGGCATATTTAGTCTTTTTCCTAAAAATGTCTGGATGTAGGACAGTCTGTGACTTATAAAGCACCTTCTAGTCCATTAGGAGCAAATGCTACTCTCACCTCTCTGCCTTATCACTTGTGGCACAGGCCTTACCTTTGTGGTCCCAGATAGCTTCTACACCTTCAGCGTCATATTCAGTTCCAAGCAGTAGAGAGTTGGAAAGAAGAAGTAGTCCTCTCCTTTAGCAAATACTTCTCAGAATTTCTACATGTGTCCACTCATATGTGATATAATTTAGATTTTAGGGACACTGAGAATGACAAAGGACATTGAAGGAAGGCTATTTTTACTTTTTGTTGGAACTATTACATAACTTTTTAACAGCTTAGTTATCTATGTAAGCTGTTATTTAATATCTAAAATAGGAGTTCATTACAACTAGATAGTACTCTAATAGTAAGAGTTCAATTTCTTTTAAGTAAAGCAAATCGTTAGTACTGAAACTTGGTTGTCTTAATATTTTTTCAAATTGCTAAGTGTTCAGAAAAATATTATTTTAAATTCCATCTAATATTACTATATTTTGTACGTATCTTAGTGAGTGTTATGATTTAGATATGAGATGTCACCCAAAATCTCCTCTGTTAATGCAGGTATGTAACATGGTTAAATGATTGGATTGTGACTGCCTTAACCTAATCCATACATCATAGTTTGAGTGGGCTAATTAAGTGGTAATTCTAGGTAGGTGGGGCATGGCTTGAGGAGGTGGGTCACTGGGTACATGCCTCACAACTGTTCATCTTCCCTGACGACCCTCTTTCCCTTTATGCCTCTGCTTTCTGGCCACTATGAATGAAAAAGTACTCCTCCATCACGCCCTTGTGCCCAGAGGAATGGAGTTGGCCATTAATGGACTAATCTCTGAAACTGTATTTCAAAATAAACTTTACCTTATCAGGTAATCAGGTATTTTGGTCACAGTAACACAAAGCTGACTAACACAGTGGGAGGTAGGTAGAATATCATTCTGTGTTGGGCTCTAGCATAGGGCTCTTGAGTTGATACTCTACTTGCACAACACCTGTCATCTTACTAATATTACCCATGCCCCCAAAATTCATCTGCAGTAGTTAGTCCCATGCCTTTTCACCCAATGAAAGATTTAGTCCTCTGTTGCTACTCTGCCATCTAAATAAACCCCTAACCTCTAATGTTAGTGGAGGGGCTACTTGCCCAGAATTCATTGAGAACAAGAAATGGAAAAGAGGAAAATGATCCAATGGAAGCAGAGAGATGGTGGAAGCTGATATATATATATATATTCTTTCTTGAATTACTGAAGAAAAAAGAAAACACTCAAATATTTTTCCCAATTTTCCTGATCACATAGAAAAAATAAGCATTTTTCATATTGAAAGTACTATGCAACAACTTCAAAATTACTAGCATAATTTTCCTATGTTTGAACCAACTCCCTATATGAATAACATAGTTTCCTATGACAGTTTTCTGAGACTAATCTCAATCTTAAGTAAAATAATATGTCATGCACTTTAGAGAGAGACTAGCAAATTCATAAATATATTCTTTATTCCATAGAGTTTTCTCTGATTCAAATGTAAAATGTACATGTTTTCATTGCTCCCAAAACAAACTTTTAGCTACAAAAACAGAAAAGCCAAAGCAATACTGAACAAGAAGAGCAATGCAGGAGGCATCACAGTACCTGATCTGAAATTATATACAAAGCTATAATAACAAAAAAATGCTACTGGCATCAAAATAGACATGAAGATGAATGGAACAGAATAGAAAACAGAGAGGAGCCCACATAGTTTCAATCATCTGATACTTGATAAATTTGGCAAAAATATATCTTGGAGAAAAAATAGTATTTTTAACAAATGGTGGTGATAAAATTGGAGAGTTATATGTAGAAAAGTGAAACTAGATCACTACCCCTCAGTCTGCACAAAACTTAAATTGTAATAGATCAAAGACTTAGAAATTAAACCAGAAACCTTGCAACTGCTAGAAGAAAACACAAGGTCAATATTCCATAATATTGGTTCTAGCACCAATTTCCATAATAAAATCCCTAAAGCATAAGAATTAAAACTAAGAATCAATAACTGGGATACTTGGAATACTATCAAATTAAAAGCTTTCATACAGCAAAGGAAATGATTAAGAGTTTGAAGAGAGAGCTCACAGAGAAGAGAGGAGGACCCTGCCAAGGACCCCACCATCACAAGCCCAGGCCTCTGGCCCAGCACTGACAAGTATGCATGCACCCCTGAGAAACTGGGACTTAGACCTTGCCCTCTCTGGCTGGGGTCTCTAGCCTAATAGGGTAGCAAGACATCCCCCACCCACAACCCCACGTCTGGAACCCTTAAGTCCACGACCAGTCCTCCTGAGTCCCAGTACCAGACAGGTGCACAGGACACACTGAGGACCCCACCCCACTGCCATGGGCACTCAGGAATTTGGCCCCTGCACCAACAACCACACAAGACATTCCTGAGGACCATGCACCTGGAGCCTACCCACCCAGGCCCAGGCCTAAGCCTAGGCCTCTGACTCTGGCTCCACAGGACACTTGAGGATCCCATGCCCAGCCTTTGCCTGCCTAAGCCTTAACCTCTAGTCTCAGCACTAGGAAGGCATGCAAGATACCTAACCTACACCAGGACCCCGGACCCAAATTCTCCCCCACTCCTGAGCAGGTGCAGGAGTCCAGCCCGGTCCTGCACCTAGCAGGTGCACTGGACAACCCTGAGAACCCCCAAACGGATGCACACCATCTCCCAAAAGGCCCAGGACACCAGTCTGGCTCTGGCCCTGGCAGGTGTGCATGACATCCTGGGGACTCCACACCTGGACCCTGCCACTTGTAGTGCATACCTGCCAGGTCCAGTTACATTGGACCTTTCCATACCACCAATAATACCAGGCCCCCGTGCAGCACTTAGGGAGACCGTAGGAGCCCACCATGCATCTCCAGGACCCAAGAACCCAGTTCGGCACAATAATCATTTATTTTCAACAACCCACTTGCTGTCCCAAAACCCCACCAGATTCCTGTTCTGAGTCCCAAAGCCTAGATCCAAAAGATGCAGCAAAATGAGACTTCAAGAAGAAGCACCTTTATGGAAGAAATTGGTAATCAGAGAGGTGATGTCTGTCCTGACCTTTTGACCTGCAAGGAAGAAGAACAGAGAGCCCTACCTTGTTTACGCACAGGGAACCCCAATTCAAAGATGCAGAAGACTTTCAAAGATGAGGATTGAAATTAGAAAAGGCTTGCTGCAAACCCACAACTCCCTTACCAAGAAGCCCATGAATAGTGAGCAGGATGAAAACCTAGAAAAATTATCAGTGATCTGATTACTAAAAGGAACAACGAACTAAAAGATTTAAGGAAGCTACTAAGTGAGAAAACTCAAGAGATGAAAAATTCTATAATCAAAAAAATAGAGTGGAAAAGGTAATAATGGAGCTGAAATCTGAAGTCAATCACAACAAAGGAACAATGGAAGAATTTAATAATAGGCTAACTTCTATAGAAAACAGGACCTCAGCTCTTGAAGAAATAACTTCTGACAGTGAAGATAGGCTGAACAAACTTGAGCACACAGAAGACAAAACAAAACCAAACTCACAGAGCACAAGTAGAATTCTCAAAATGTCTGGGATGAAATGAGAAGAAATAATCTAAGAGTAATAAGGATACAAGAAGAAATCGAAATGCAAACAAATGCCATAAAGAACATTCTCAATGAAACTATAAAAGAAAAATTTTCCCATATGAGAATAGAGTCAGATATGCTTATCCAGGAAGCATACAGGACACCCAATAGACCCAATCAAATGAGAAACTCACTGAGATCCATCATATCCAAAATGTATAACAGGGAAATCAAGGAAAGGATATTAAAAACTGCAAGAGAAATGCCAAATCACATTATGAAAACCAATAAGGATCACCTCTGAATTTTCAGCTCAGAATCTACAAGCAAGAAGATCCTGGAAGGAGTATAGGAGTCTGCAGCCAAGACTCCTATACCCAGAAAAACTCAATTTCAAATTTGATGGGGAAATAAGAATAATTCATAGTAAGATCAAACTGGCAACATTCATGAACAGAAAACCAGCACTACAAAGAATCCTCAAAGATAAACTCCAAATAGAAGAACAATGAAATAATCCTCAAAACACACAAACAGAGGAAATTCAATAAAGATGCATGCTATCAACTCAGAACCAAGAGAGCACAGAACTTACTAATAAAACATAATGATTATGAACTACAACCACAAAACTATTCCAACACTGAATATGAATGGTCTCAATGCAACAATCAAAAGAAACAGATTAGCAGATGGTATCAACATACAAAATCCAACAACATGCTGCTTACAATATACCCATCTTACAGTCAATGACACCTACAGAGAGTGGGTCAAAGGATGGAAAAAAATCTACCAGGCATATGGCTCAAGAGAGCAGGCTGGTGATGCAATATTTATATTTGACAAAGTAGATTTAAAAAATAAACTAATCAGAAGAGATAAAGAAGGCCACTGAATCCTAGTAATGGGAATAAAACAACAGGAAAATATAACCATACTAAATATATATTATCCAAATAGCAATGCTCCCAACTATGTGAATAAATTAATCCATGACATAAAATCACTGTGAACCTCAACATGATAATACTGGGAGACTTTAATACTCCTTTATCACTAATAGACAGAATGTCAAGCCAAAAAAATAAATAAAATAAAGAGATCTCCAGCCTCAACAATTCTGTAAATAAAATGGACTTAAAAGTTGCCTATAGAATATTCCACCCCAAGTTGGCTGACTATACCATCTTCTCAGTCATACATGGATCCTTCTGCAAAATAGATCATATTCCAGTTCACAAAGTAAAACTTGGCAAATATAAAAAAGTAGGTATTATTCTACGTACCCTATGAACCATAAACCTAGCATGTAACAGTAAGCATTATAACAGAAAACACACATATACATGGAGATTGAAAAACATCCTATTAAATGAAGAATGGATCCAAGAAAACATAAGAACAGAAATCAAGAAATCCTTGGGCTGAAGCAGTAGTTTGGTGGTTGTGGTGCTTGCCTAATATGCATGAGGACCCAGGTTTCAACCCCAGCACCACTGACACAACTAAGTGTCAGAGCAATGAAAATCAAATGAAGAACTAAATAAAATTGATTCTCCCTTTCCCTCTTTCACTTTCTCTTCTCTCTCTCTCTATGTGTATATGTGTGTGTATATATATATTTATAATATATATGTGTGTATATATATTTATAATATATATTATATATTTATAATATATATTATAAATATATATGTATGTATGTGTGTGGTGTGTGTATGTATATGTATGTATATATGAAAAAGAAAATTCTTGGAAGCAAATGAGAATGAAGACACACCAAAAAAACTTCTGGGACATCATGAAAGCATTCTTAAGGGGAAAATGTATAGTTCTGAGTGCCTAAATTGAAAATAAGGAGAGATTTCAAATAAATAAGTTTATGTTCCATCAACTCAAATTCCTACAAAAGGAAGAACAATCTAATCCCAAAGCCAACAGAAGAAAGAAAAAAAAAATCAAGATCAGAGCTGAAATCAATGAAATCAAGAACAAAAAATTAACAAACAAAAGAATCTATGAAACAAAGAGCTGATTCTTCGAAAAAATAAATAACATTGACACAACCTAGCCAATCTCACTAAAAGAAGGAAGGAATTGAAGGACATAAAAAAAATCACCAATAAAAGGCAGTGATCACCTCTGACCCCATGGAAAATCAAAATGGATTATCAGAATGTATTTTGAAGACTATATTCCTCTAAATTAGATAATTTGGAAGACATAGACAAATTTTTAGACACATATGACATCCACAAATTGATATACAGTGATACTGAAATCCTAAACAGCCCAATAACAAACACTGAAATTCATACAGCAATTAAGTCTTACAAAGAAGAAAAGGGCAGACCCTGATGGATTCCCAGCTGAGTTTTACCATACCTGGGAGGAGGCACTAACACCTCTCCTTAAATTATTCCAAGAAATTGAAAAGGAGGGAACTCTCCCAATCACTTTGTATGAGGCAACTATAACTCATACCAAAACCAAAAAATAATATACATCAAAAAAGGAAACCACAGATCACTATCCTTGATGAATATCAACACAAAAATCCTTAATAAGGTTCTAGCAAACTGCATTCAAAGACACATCAAGATTATTCATCACGATTAATTGGACTTCATTCCAGGGATGCAAGACTGGTTCAACGTAAGCAAATCAATAAATGTGATTCATCACTTAAACAGAATTAATAACAAAAACCATGTGGTCATCTCAATTGATGTAGAAAAGACCTTTGATAAAATCAAACACCCATTTATACTCAAAACTCTGAAGAAGATAGGGATCAAAGGAACTGAACTATGTAAAGGTCATATATGACAAACCCTCAAATAGTATAATACTAAATTGAGAAATTCTGAAAGTTTTTACACTAAACTTGTGAATAAGACAAGGCTGCCCACTCTCACAACTTTCATTCAAGATAGTCTTTGAGACCCCAACTGGAGCAATCAGGCAAGAGAAGAAAATCAAAGGGAAAAGAATAAGAACAAAGGAAGCCAACCTATCCTTTTTTTACATGATTTTTTTTACATGATTCTGTATCTAAAAGTTCCAAAGAACTCCACCAGAAAACTGTTCGAACTTAGTAACAGATTTGGCAAAGTGGTAGACTATAAAATCAACACTCATAAACCAATACCTTTCCTATGCAGTAGCAAGAATAAGGCAGAAGAAATCAGGGAATCCATCCCATTCACAATATCCTCAAAAAAGAATAAAATACTTGGGAATTAATCTAACAAGAGAAGTAAAAGAGCTCTACAATGAAAATTATTGGTCATCAGTAATTGAAGAATACCTGAGAAGATGGAAAGTTCTTCCATGATCTTGGTTAGGCAGAATTAATATATTTAAAATAGTCATTCTGACAAAAGTGCTATACAGATTCAATTCAATTCAATCACCATCAAGATACTAATGTTATTCTTTATAGATATTGAAAAAGCAATCCTCAAATTCATTTGAAACAATGAGAAACCCAGAATAACTAAAACATTACTAAGGAATAAAAATGAAAAAGGTGGTTTGATAATATCAGATCTAAAAGTATGCCATAGAGCTGTAGAAATAAAAACAGCATGGAACTTGGATCAAAATAGGAACGAAGACCAATGCAATAGAAGAGAAGACTTTGAGACAAACCCTCAAATCTTTAACATCTGAAAAAATAACATGGTGGAAAGTCATCCTGTTCAACCAATAGTCCTAGACAAACTGGACAGCTATTTACAGGAAGTTTAATTTATATCCTTATCTCTCACCTTGCACAAAAACCAAATCAAAATTGGTCAAGGAACTGGAATTAAACCAGCTATCATTCAACTGCTAGAAGAAAAATTAGGACCAACAATCCAGCATATGGGAATAGGCAACGACTTTCTCAACAAGACTCCCAAAGGCAAAGAATTCAAGTAAAGAATCAATGAACAGGATGCTGTTAAACTAAAAAGCTTTTGCTCAGACAAGAAATTGGTCAAAATTGTCAAGAGAGAACCTATAGAATGGGAGATAACCATGGTCTGTGATTCCTCTGACAGGAGACTACTATTCAAAATTTACAAAGAAATAAAAAATCTTAATACCAAAAACACAATCAATCCAATCAATAAATGGACCAGAAAGCTAAACAGAAACTTCTCAACAGAGGAAATTGAGCAGGCCAATGAATACAGGAGAAAGTTTTCAAAATCGCCAGTAATCTAAGAAATGCAAATAAAAACTACATTATGATTTCACCTCACTCCAGTCATTATTGGCAAAAATGAAGAATATTAACAATAACAGATGCTGGAGGGGTCATGGGGAAATAGGACACTACCACACTGTTGGTGGAACTGCAGACTAGTACAGTCCCTCTGGAAAGCAGTGTGGAAAACTCTTAAAAAATTAGGGATGAACCCACTATATGATCCAGCAATCCCTCTCCTGAGTATTTTCCTAGCAGAGTTAGAATCAGCACATTATAGCAACACAGCAAAATCTATGTTCATAGCAGCTCAATTCACAGTAGCTAAATTATGGAACTAACCCAAATGCAGCTCACTGGATGAATGGATCCAAAAGCTCTGATACATATATACAATGGAATTCCACATAGCTATTAGAAACGAGGATATCACATCCTTTGAAGGTAAATGGATGGCAATGGAAGAAATCATACTGAAGGAAGTTAGCCAAAGCCAGAAAATCAAGGATTGAATACTTTCACTCACTTGTGGAAACTAGAGCAATATATAGTCTTGGGTGAAAGGTTGTGAATCTCATATATTAGACCCAGCAAAGGCATAGCAACATATAATCTAGGAGAACCATAGATATGTAGGTGGGGAATGGGGAGTGGAGACATAGAGGGAAGGGGAGAGTGATGGAGTATAGAGAGGTATCTATGGAGATAATCAACAATATAGTATACTCTTTATCCCACTCCCCGAGATGACAAATAATACTTATCCAATCTTTTAATTTTGGAAAGCTCACAATGTAAACATTTATATTGGTTATAGGGATGAAATATAGAAGAAGAATCAAGAGACTTGGATGTAGTAATGTGCAGATAACTCTGGTTTAGGACCAAATACATATTTTATTGTTACTTTATATGTATTTATAATTGTAGAATAACTCATTAACAAAAGTTTAAAAAAAGAATGAGAGAAAATCTGCCCTGCAGTCCTCTCATAGGACATTAATATCCAGAATATATGAATAACTCAAAAAACAAAAAGCTAAACAGAAATCTATCAAAAGAAGAAACACAAATGGCCAACCAATATATATATAAATGATCATCTCTAGCAATCAGGGAAAATCAAATTAAAACTTCATTAAGTTTTTATGTCACTCCAATCAGAATAGCAATGATCAAGATTACATCTATAATAAATGCCGACAAGGTTGTGTAGAGGAAAGGTACTTGTGTACATTGTTGGTGAGACTGCAAACAATTTCAACCACTCAGGAAAGCACTGTGGAGATTCTCCAAAAATGGAATCACCACATGGTTCAGCTAGTTCACTCCTCAATATTTTCCTGAAAGATCTAAAATTAATGTATTATAGCAATCCAGACACCTCATTGTTTATAAAAGCACTATTTATAATAGTTAAATTATGGAATCAACCCAGATGCCCATCAATAGATGAATGGATTATGAAATTGTGGTATATGTACACAATGGAGTTCTACTCAACTGTGAAGAATGAAATTATAGCATTTTATGTCAAATGCATGGAGATGAACAACATGATGAGTGAAATAAATCAGACTTATAAAGTCAAAAGTCAAATGTTTTCTTTCATATGTGGAAGCTGGAGTAAAATAAAGGAAAGGAAGGGAGAAGGAAAGGATACCATAAAGACAGAGGGAAGATCAGTAGTGTAGAAGGAGATAAAGAACCAGAGTGCATAGATGGGAAAGGGGAAGCAATGTGGAGTGAATACTTAATAAAGTTATGTGCATGTGAAAATATGCCACAGGGAATTTCCCCTTTAAGTATAAGTAAAAAGAATCAAACATAATAAATAGATCAGTGAAAGGACATCTAGTGGAGTAGAGAAAGAAGAATGGGGGAGGGAAGGGAGAATTGTAGGGATAAAGAGGAAGAGGGGCATAGTTGTGAGCTGAAATAAAATTCCATATATGTGTGCTTTTGTCAGGATGAACACAACTACTAGGAATAATTATAAAGTTCTAATAAAAAATACTGATGACTGCAAAAAGATGTTTTACTTACTGCTTGTGAAATGCAATACATTTTTTGAAATTAACTGCTAGTTTGTAGGAAAATGTCAATTTTCTTTAAAATGGTGTTATTCATTATCTAGGAAAACAAATAATTATTTTAATGTAATGGCATCAGTTCAAAGTTGAGACAAATCTTGTGTTTTCAAAGTAAATTTTGAAGTCATCCCAGAAGTAAAACTTGTACTACATTGAAATTAGTTTTTAAAAACCTTATCTGCAAAATTCTTTGTGAATAAATTTGGAATAGTATTTCAGAGAGAGGCTCACAGCTTATTCAGTTTATTTCTTTACCCACATTTATAAGCATCTTAGAACTATTTTTCAAAAACTGCATGTAGAAATATATTTGCACTGTGTAATTATAAAAACTAAATGAGAAAAATGAGAAACATCCTTTATAAATCATTTTATACTAATTTAGTAAGTGAAACAAAAAATCTTAATATATTTAATATTGTCTTAAAAAAGTAAAAGTCCTACAATCTTCAGAGCTTTTTTTGATTAAATGTTATAAAAATATTCAAATAAATATTGTAATTACAGTAGGATGCCAGGAGTTAAGTTCCAAATTACATCATGCTTTATTATTTTCAACTCAAAAGGATTAAAAGTACTGTATCAGAGGGTAACATAATGGAGTTTTTAGATAACTTTATGATACGTAATATATGAATACTTCAATATATGTTTAAGAACAAAGAAAAAATAGTTGTATGATATAATGTATTAAATTCATGTGTATATATTAAAAGTTTCACACTTAATAAAATTAATTTATCCTTTATTTATTGTATTATACTAAATATATCTCATTTTCCACAGAAAAAATTTAAAAGGAACAAAATACATGAGACTGAAAATTAATACAATATTTCTCAAAATATGAGCTGAACATTTGTTTTTTTTTTGACATAATATCCATTTCAGCAACAGTACCTGAATATTTCTCCATAGAGCAATGTTTTATTATGCACAGTTTTGCAGACTCAGCTCATAAAGGTGAGCTTATAACCCTAAGCCAACTTATCACAATGAATGGTTTATAGGTGAAGGTTTGATCCAGTCTGTTATACGTAGGCTGCTAATTTAGTGACCCAGAGAACAGAAAATGTGGTATTAGAGAAACCCAGGAAATAAATTCTAGGTATGATGTATGTGGTCCCAACCAAGGATAAGTGGTGATATATATGAAATGAAGTTGCAGGTGAGCTCACATAACCTTACAGTTTGAACAGAAAATTTAAAGATGTAACTAATTGAGTTACATGAAAAGAGTATAACCCTTTGTCTTTTAGCTTTCTATCCATTTTATGTGAATGAAAAGCAATGTATAAAAATATGCAAAATGGAAGAGATGTTTGGAGAGTTCAGAAGTTTTCTGGGTACCTGCACAGTAAGTCTGTTAATTTATATTTGTTACAATGGTGTAATTGAAACATGCCACAACAGTCATTAGCTGTCTCAATGAAGCTTTGACTCAGTGACTCAAGGTTTATTTTAGGGAATTGGACAAAGCTCACTTTGACTTTACCATGACAATTAAATATTTGTGGAATGATAGAAGTTGCCCTTTTTAATTATAACATGTATACTCATTAGCATAGAGCAAAAAGCTTCACTGTGAAGTCTTTCTGAGCAGTCCATACTGATCTCATCCCAGTCTAAAAACAGTAGACATTGATCAACCTGCTCTAAGAATAGAAAACAAACAATTTCTGTGGATTGTACTTTTCCACTGCATAGATGTTAGTAAAACCTTTCACTAGCTTCATCAGGTCATGCTGCAATCAAACCCACAGTCACAGAGCCAGAGAGAGTGTATCTGCTTTAAGTGTGACTTTATTTGCCAGAAGCAATTTTTAACAAGCATTTCATAATACACATGCTTAATATCCATATACTTTTTTTATTTTTGAAAGAGGAAATTCTCATGCTTAACTATGGCCCTCATTTATTACCTTTTTAAAGATATTATGATCACAAGATCAATGATGCTACTTGTTCAACTGTGGATATTTTAGCTAACATGAGTTTTCTAATGAGTCAGTTTCTTTAGAGCTCAAGAAAATATAAAACATTTTAGATACTGAACTATACAAATGAATATCTTTTAAGCATCTTTAAATAATCAAATTAGGACAAAATTGTGTAATTTACTATCTCCCAAAGTATGTCTTTTTTAAACATCCTTTTGTTTTTGTTAAATTTCAATCATTAACTTACTGAAATAAATTATATGAATGATTAATCTCCTTACTAGTAAATAAAGCTGGAAATATTGAGAAACAAAAATGATAAACAAGGCACAATATTTCATGGAATTTAAAATATTTACATGTTCAACTTAAAATGTGTTTTAAGACTGAATTAAGAATGTGTTACCCAGCATAAGCAGCATGTCATGAATGAAGAAAAAAAGATTAATACTTTCTGAAGATCCTAGGGTAGAGAATATTTCACAGAGGAAGAGCCATTCCTTCTTAATATTTAACAATATTCAAGACATATCCATATTTAAATATATACAGTGAGAAATTTTATAAATGTCTTTGAAAATGGCAAGCTATTTTTTAAATAATTCTACATTTAGAAACATCACTGCGGATTATACCCAGGGAGGTTGTTATATTCATAAAAGCAAGGTTATCTTATTCGGTGCATTATTTAAAACTTAAAAAAAATACTCATCAGTAGATATTTGGTTACGTGAAAAATACTATAGAACATTTTGTCTTTTGCTAAATGTTGGCACATTCTTACCATCAAAATGAACTAGGGAAATCTATCTGCACTAAATTAAAATGGTATCCAACATATATTAATAAGAACACAAATCCACCTGTTAAGAAAACACAAGTAAAGGAATTTATATCATTTTTTACTTGAAACATTATTATTTGAGGAAAGATCAATCTGTACATTTATTTTTCTAACCTTAGAATTTCTAAAAGTATATGCACTACTTTTGGAATCATGTAATTACAAAAATTTTCACAACTTTCACTTAAGACCCCAAGAACATTTCTAGGAAACACCTGTTTCTCTTTTCTTCTTTGTGAAATGTTAAATTTATTAATATTACTGTATTCCACTTTGCTTCCTCATCTCTCATTCCTTCTACATACAAGGCTTTCCCCTCTAAATTTACATAACCATAAAGTTTCAGGAGAAAGAGAAAAAGAAGACAAAATTATATCATCTTTCCAGTATAAATTAAATTGACCCTTTTTATTCAAGCTTTATCTGAGAGAAACATTCTCACTTGATCTAGTATATTCTATCATTTTCTTTTATCTCTCTTCTCTTCCTTGGTGACTGACTGTTTCTACTCTTTGTCTCTTTTAGGGATAGCAAAATGACTTGCATATCCTACAGTCAATTCCACTCTGGATACCTGCCAACTGAAGTTCCATTTTGTTGAGATATTCACTCTTCCCTTTTGTTGCTTTAGATATTCACTCCATCCCCTACACAAAGTTAAATTCTGAGAGAACTGAATCTATTTTAGTGGTTCCATTTTCTTGCTAGTAATAGATATAAGGGGGCTATGTTTTTTTATTGTGTCCAATGAGACTTTAACACAGATTTGTGGGATACTTGGGTGAAAAACCAATTCATGACACAAAATTGAATATTAAATGGAAAAAATTCAGAAGTGAACAATTGGCGAGTTTTAGATTGCATGCTGATCTCAAAAGATTGCTCAGTTCTGCCTGGGATGGAATCATGCCTTCATTCAGGGTATCTCTGCTATATGTGCTACCTGCCCCTTAGTCACTTACTAGCAGTCTGTGTTACCAGATTGACTATTAAAGCACTGCAGCACTTGAATTTTGTAACAATTATTTTACTCAATAATGGTCTCAAATTATGAGAGTTGTGATCCTGGCAATTAGGGTGTGCAAACAAGAAGTAATAAGTGCTTCATTTAAGTGAAAAGATGAAAGTCAGAAAAGTTCTCAATAAGGAAAGAAAGAAAAATGTATGTTGATAGATAAATCCTACGGTAAATTGCTGTTAATCTCTTATCATGCCTGATTGATAATTTAAACTTTATCATAGTTATATATATTTAGTAAAAAACATTACATGCTAGGTGCAATCCAGAGTTTTAGGCATCCACAGGGTACTTGGAACAAATGCCCCATGAACGAAGGAGGAGTTCTGTAGTGGTTAAAATCATGGATTCTACTGCTGAACATCCTAGGTTTAAATTTTGTCTCAGCCACTCAATAGTAGAGTACTTGTTGCAGATGTGAGTGAATCACTTAATCTCTTTGAGCCTCATTTTCCTTGCCTATAAAATGGGAATGATAACAATAAAAATATCTCATATAGGGTTATTGTACAAATTCATATGGTTAATACGAAACACAGTGGACAGCAAGTGGAAATTACCCAGTGCATTTCAGCCACTACTCCTTCTTTTCTTCTTGATGCATATGCTTTCATTTCATTCCAGTTGCGGTTAATTCAAGCATTCACTTTCTGAACTACAGAGCTATGCTTTCCCCATCTCTTATGTCAACCACATTTGACTTTTCCTGTTCTGAGAGGCCTCATCCAGTTATTGCTTCTGTGGGTGATCTTTCTTGTCCCGGTCCAGCCAGGTTCTGACCTGAGGGACAGGCTGGGGATGAGAAAAACCACAGGCCAGAGACCCGAAATGGTCTTTGTCCAAACTTTACTTTTCCTTTTTATATATCCATACTTTACATCTCTCCTTCAAGGCAACGTTCATTTGTACTGCTACGACAAAATGCCTAACATTAAGTAATCTCAAACAAGTCAAGGCAACGCTACAAGACTCCATTTCAGAACAAATATAGACAGCAATTGCTCACAGTTCTGAAGGCTGGGAGGTTCAGGAGCAAAGCATAGGCAGGTTCGGCTGCTGACCAGAGCTCATCTTCCAAATAAGCAGGGACACCACCTCCAGCAGCAAAGTACCAGAGCTCTCTCCCGAAGTAGCAGGGATAGCACAGCCAGCAGAAAGTGCAAGAGCTCCTTACTGCGGTCTGGAGCCTCTTCTTTTAAAGGCCTTCAGCCCCCCCCCCCCCAGGCCTCTCTACATTAGCTCCTTCATTGCCACACCTGGATTTCGGAGGCACATGTTTGATTAGTAGGCCTCTACGTGGCACTCCTTGAAGGATCTAGAATAATTGGCAGGTGATACCAATGCGAAACGTCTGAAGCCCGTGTTGACACCCTGTTTTTCAAGCTTCACAATACACAATCTAGCAGCCCTTCCTGAAGGATCCAGGGCAGCTGATGAAGCAAAGGTCAGACCCCAACACTTTCTCAATAAAATCAGTTCATATAACCCTTGCCCTGGAAGCATTCCTTGACTCGGATTTTCCAGTGGCATGGAATCTTTTCTGTAACTCAGCATAACTGGCCCTGCCTCATCCCAAGACATCTGAATTACTTTCATTTTCTGAGAAGCGCTAAAGTCTCTCAAACAAAAAGACACTTCCTTGAGTCTAGCAAGCTTTACTCTCAAGTCCTTGCTTTACTCTTACTTCCTTGTGATTGTCCTTAATTTGTCCTCTAGGCTGAGCCATATAACCACTTCTACTTCTGACATTCCTCTCTATCCTTTCATTAAATACTCTTGCAGTGCATGTCTGCATCTATTACATATTATTCTCCATATATTGCAAATGTTTATTTGGCTGTTGAAACTGCCTCTCTCCATCTCTGTGTTTGTGTGCTTTATTCTATATAATATGTAGCGCCAGAGATCCAGCCTTTTATTTCTGTTTCTACAGGATCTGGCACAGTGACTGACATATAGCATCTGTTCAATATTAGTATTTTTGTTTATTGAGCTCCCTGGTACTCAAGAATTGGCTATATTTGGAGATAAGAACTTTAAAGCGGCGAATGAGGTTGAAATATTCACATAGGAGGTCCCTAATCCATTCTGACTGATGCTTTTATAAGAACAGGAAATTTAGACACACAATAAAAAACCAGGGATGCATGCACACATAGGAAGGGCCATGTGAGGACACAAGGAGAAAACACACATCTGTAAAAAGAGAGAGAGAAAGTAAACCTACTGACAATCTGATCTTGGTCTTCTAGTTTACAGAACTGTGAGAATATAACTTTGTTAAGTTTACAGTCAGTACCAGTCCTTAACTAGCACAGTGTTATAACCAAAAATTTTAAATATGCCTTTCCTCTAATTTCTAGCTTAAATTCTATCAATTCATTTTAAATACACACTACTAAAGATACTCTTTTCTTTGAAATGATTCAGTCTATGTAATGAAGCAATTAATTTAAATGTATTTACAGAAAAAAATTTTCCTTTGAATTCATCTCTTAAATTAAGTAAGGAAATATATATTGAACACATGCTCTGTTCTAGACTTTCTTCTTAAGAAGTCAGGACACACTAACAAACAAAAAATTTTTTCACTGAAACAGATTATATTCAAATGTGTGTGACACAAAGTAATTTCCTGCTGTTGACCCAATTTTTACCTTGTCTTCCTAATAACATATAAAATGTCCCAAATTTTTTTGTAAATTCTAGTCTCCAAAATTCTAATTTTTCCCCTAGAATTTAAATATTCTCTTTCTCTACCAGAGTTTCTCACCTCTCTCATGCTTTCTTCTTTCCCTAACCATTTTTTCTCATTATTTCTACCATTCACCCTCAAAAGAATATAGGCATACAATTACATATAAATTTTAGCTGTATAGTTTTTCTCACATTGCACAGATATTTAAAATATTCCATTATGCCCTTCAGAAACTTGATATTTTTGTATATTAATACTAAGAAATGGAAACAATCACTGATAATAAGCATATAACATTTCACTATTGCCATGTTTTTCCTGATTACAGTCTGCTTTCTCTTGAAATTTGTTGTGATCCATTCAATATATCATCAAGTATTTATGAAGTAGTGACAGCCACCATAGTAGGTTCAGAATTATCAGCAACAAATACAACAAAAAATAGTCTCCTCACTTGTAGAGTTTACATTCTAGGGAAGGGGAAGAAAATTAAACAAATACTTGTTATGGCATAAATGATTCTGAGCATTGTGAGGAAATAATGACGATTTTATATTCTGTTGTTGGGAATGGAAATTAGTGGTACCATTACAAAGAACATCATGGACGGTCCTCTAAAAACTAAAAATAGTTCTACCATATGGATCCTGCTACCCACTCCTGGGTATATACCTGAAGGAAATAAAATAAGTATATTGGAAATATATGTTTATCTTTCCAATGACTACGTTTATCACTGCACCACCCACAGTAGCCAAGATTTGAAATCAACATGTTTGCTCATCAGTAGATAAATGTTATATAAAGAAAATTTGCTGTGAACACAAAGTGGAATATTAATCATAAAAGAATGAAATCCTGTTATTTGCAGCAAAATGGGAAGAACTGGAGGACATTATATTGAAATAAGTTAAATACAGAAAGATAAATACTGCATGCTGCTTTCATATGTATAATGTTTTTAAAAGATCAGCCAGAATATAGATGTAATTACTAGGGGCCAGGGAGGACAGAGGAGAGGGGGAAGAGAGATGGAAATTGTGTAATAGATACAAAAACACAAATAATAAATTCTAGTGTTATGTAGCACAGTGGGTGGCTAAAACAATAATCTATTATATATTTTATGAATAACTAGGAGGAACTTAAAACCTTCAAACACAAAGTAATCATACAGAAATGGAAACATTAATTATCCTGATTAATTTAATATACACTGTATACATGTGCTGAAATATCATACTGTATCTCACAAATATATAGTTATTAAAGGTTCATCAAAAATAATGTGGAAATCTCTAAGGAGATGGAAATGCTAACTACCCTGATTTAATATTGTATGCTATATACCAATATCAAATTTCACACTGCTTCCCATAATTATATATAATCAAAATAATAATAAAACTTAAGGACATACCACATAGATACACGCAATTATTATTCATCAATTAAAAACAAAATTTAAATATAGAAATATGTTAAAAACTAAAACAATAATAAATTTTCCTAGTGAAAACAAAAGAGTAATAATGGGAGGTGATTTTCATGTTAAAATATCTCTTTGTTCTATGATTAAGATTATGTGGTCTTTTTGAAGCAAAAGAATCTTTCCAAGGCAGTTGAAAGCAATGAAATTGAGAAAATGAAACTAATCTACAGGGTTCCATGAACATTCTGGAAAACAGCTTCACTATTTTACCACCAAAATTAAAAAAACAAAATAAAACACCTACGTAGTCAGGAATTTCCTATGATAGAGGAAGATGACTGCTGGATTATGAAGAAGAACAAAATACAAATAAGTTATACCACGAACAAAATACCGAGGTCAACAAGCTTGGCAGGTGGAACACCCAAGTTTAGGTGTAATAGATCATGTGAAATGTTTTCTTAGGATAGGTAAGTTTTTACTGAATTATGAAAAACTTAATTCTATTAGATTCATAATATAATCTATAATTTTTACATAATCTTGCACATTAAAGGCTATATTATCATTCTTTGAAGAGACAAAGGTAGAACAAAAGCTAGATATCTAGGCCGACCTTAATGTTCTCTGACTTATCACTTTATATTTATTGAATTAGAAGAGTTTTCTCCCTAAAACAAAAAAGGAAGACAAAATCTAGCTTATATTTTGAACTTTTAAATTGCACTCAACTTAAGCTATTGGAATTTTTTTTTATATTTTAATAGAAGTACCTTAATAGAAAATTCACCAAAGCCAAGATGCTATACTACCTTGAGGAAACAATTTGTGGAGTTCGATATATTTGAAAATGGTTTTACTATAAACTGAGAATTTTCCTAATTCAATTATACTTAATATAGTTGCTGCTTTACTAGCTACTCTAAATTCTCTTCTATATTCATTGATTTTCCTGTACAGATTGGTTGTCTCTGTCTGAAGAGATATTTGAGAAATGTGACTTCTATGAAGAAAAATTGAGACACTAAATATATAAAAATAGTGAAACTGATATCCCACAGAGTTAAATTTGCATGTCCTTCAAAAGAGAGAAGAATTGACTCCATTATTGAGCAGCTTATAGACAGTTCAAATGAACAAAAAAAGCATTGTGTTAAATCTTCGTTTGTGAATTACAAATTCTCAGATTTTATTCTTTGGCTTTGATGCATACTCAAGTTGAAGTCATTTTAACCAAACTGTGGTTTTGAAACACAGTGCAAAATCTATGAAGTTAAAAGGAACTCTTTGAAATTTTTCTCATTTAAAATCTTTATTAGGGATGGAGTGGTGGCTCAGCAATTACGGCATTTGTCTGGCATGAGAGAGTATGCAAGTTCAAACCACAACACCAAGTACACAACAAGGTGTTGGAGCAATAAAGACCACGTGAAAAAAAAATAAATAAAATTTGATTCTCTCCTTCTCTCACACTGTCCCTCTTTTTTTATTGATAAATTTATTTTTGAACAAGTTTTTAACAAAATATAAAACGTATATAGATTATGAAGATTTACCCCCAAGAGTGCCCCCCCAATTACCTACCCTTATCTCTCCCTTCCCCTTCCCACAATATCTCTAAAAATGTATTAGGTTGTATAACATTACACCTTATCTGGATTTAACACATGATACTAGATGACCTCTCTCAATGTCCAGGGTCTAGTTCCAGCCTCCGCAGATGAGTGAAGACATTCGACCCTTGGTTCTCTGGGTTATGCCGATTTCACTCAGCATGATTTCTTCCATAGCCATCCATTCACCTTCAAAGGCTTCAATATCATTGTTTCTAATTGCTGTGTAAAAGTCCATGGTATATATGTACCACAGTTTTGGGATCCATTCATCCAGTGAGGGACATCTGGGTTGTTTCGATAGTTTAGCAATAGTAAATTGAGCTGCTATGAACATAGATGTTGCTGTGTCACTATAACGTGCTGATTCTAAATCCCCTGGAAAAATATGTCCCTCTCTCTTTAAAAAAAAAAAAAAATCTTTATTAAATCCAGGTCTAGCCCAAACAAAGGAGCTTGTTATAAGATGAATTAATACCACTGTCTCATACTTTGAACATTTGTTTGTTTTATTATATAGTGAAGCTCAAGTCACTATTTAAAGCTCTCTACAATGGCAGGGTTTTAATGTTTGCTTAAAGATATAACATATTGGTCAATATAGCTATGTGTGGTTTGCTATTTTAATAAATTATTCTGACCAACCAAAAATCCTCTATCACTAACAACTTGTCTACAACACAAGTGGAGGCACACAATCATTTTCTTATCAATAGCAATTAATTCACTTCTTGACAAAGTCAGCAAGTGGCATTTTACCAGTGATCATAGTTAAAAAATTAACATCACAGGAGAACTAATCATAATTGAGAAAACATCAAATTGCCCATAACTCTGTAACCAGCATTGCTAAGAAATAACAAGCACTCCTAGAAATATAATCAGCAGTGATAGAAATACAGAAATATAATCATCAGTGACAGCAATATGAAAGCTTTGTCAGTAACAGAAGGAAGTTCAGAACAATTTTGTAGTTTATTTTCAGTATAGTATATGTATATATAAAGTCAACAAGGATTTTTAAGGCAGACTATTCAATACACAAGTACTATTAAACCCATAAAATCATGTTTGCTATCAAATTCCATGGTTCAGAATTTTGGTACTGTGGGTGTGGTTTGGAAATTCTAATAAAAGCTCCACAAATTCCTTAATTTAATAAAGCTTTTTTTTTTTGCATTTCTATGATACCCAAATATGTAAGCTTGTCATACAATTCTCTTTGGCCTTAAAATTTACACTTTTCTGAGCTCCAGCCAATTTCTGAAGTGAGTAACAGCTGGTAATTATCTAATTTAATCCATTCAGCTGTTCTCAACTTCTACAATAAATATCATAAATATCGTTAGCTCTTCATTACAACCAAGTGTAAAAATATCTAAAGAAGATAATTATACTACTTGTCCCAAGAAGGTATCGGTTAATCCTAATTGTATAAATATAACACTTTTACTGATTTACATTTATTTCTATCTAAATGATTTTAAGGGTAGTTTGTCTAGTTATAGACTGGTACTTATACAAGCATTTTAACAAATTCTTGCATTTTAACATAAAAATGATAAAATAATTTATTGTCTGAATTATGTAATAATAAAATAGTACTCAATAATTATGTGGTGTCATCATGAATATTTGTCTATAACAAACCTGTAGATAATATAACCATATTCTATTACCGATTATCAAAAATTACAAGATTGGTGGAAAGGAATTAAAAATTTAAATAGAAATATAACTCATTGTCTTAGCACTGTATCTACAAAGTGACAAATATGATTTTTGTGTCACAAAAACAAAAAAAAAGTTTGTAAATATTCTAGAATTCTGAAGAATTCAAAACCTATTTTATAATATTCTTCATGGATAAAAAGATCTTTTAAATCTAAAAGCATATTTTCATATCATGGAACTGAACAAGCTTTCCTCCCTAGAAACAGTAAGACAAAGTTTTTGATCCCTTTAAGGATAGGGTTTAGAGGAATGGGATGGATCTGAATTTTTTAACATCTGAAAGAAAATGAGAATAAAACCATTTATTCTAACAGTACTTTTGTAGAGGGGAGAATAAAAACACAGAAAAGGGTAGAGAGTATACTTAAAATTCTGTGGTCATCAACCACAACTGAACAGTCCTATGCTGGTTTTGGTGTGCCTTTCTCTACTCTTCATCACAATAGCTATTTTAAATATTACATGCCTTCTTCCAAACTCCTGTACCTCCATTCCTCATTCTTGTTTCTCAGAGAAAATAAAGTTCAGAAAAAAGAAAAATCCCTCAGCCTTTTCCTCTTCTGAGATAATTAATTTAATATATCATTATATGAAGACTATTAGAATACAGTCAATGTCACCAACATTATTGGAATCTGGGTATTGCTATGGGTCTCTTCATAGTCAACTAATGATTGCAAAATTCCATTTTCTGTAATTTTTCCTCGTTGACATTATGAGCAAAACGTTTCAAAAATCTGATAATTTCTGAAATTATTGAAATTAATGAAATCGAAAAAGTTTTTAAAATGCAATGGATTTACTTTAGTACTGTATGATTCTGTTCGGTGTCATTAATCTGTTTCCTTATAATTTTAGTCATTTTTCACATGGTTGGAACATTAATGAATGATGCCAGAATAATGTCTAAGATCATGAAATTAGAAAAATATTTGAAATCTCTTCTTTATTTTTTGGAAGGCTTCTAACAAATGAAAAAACAAAACAACAACAACAACAAAATCAATCCTTAAAATTAGGTAGATTTGCTCAATGAAAAAGTCAAAATTTAAAAGGTTCCAGTGAACTCTGATGGCAAAACAAGAATTGAAGATGAAAATTTGAGGGCACCTTCCTAGGAAAATAAAACTAAATTAGAATATGGCCAATATTAAAGGAAATATGTTCACTAGAGAAATGAAATCATAAACACTGGATTCACACATATCAATGGCAGTAAACATTATTGTGGTGTCTGCTTGTGTTTCTCAGTTTATTATATCATTTACCTTATTTACACATATATAAATGCATAAGAAATTTCTTCTTTATTTCTACACATTGTAGGTTGTTTTGTCGTCATTGCATTTACCATTTCATCCACATGATACAAAATACCAAGGGAGCATTTCTACAGACCTGAGAACAGGCATTTTAAGGTGCAGAGAGTAACCATGACTTTAGGTTGGCTTTCTTGGGGACAAGGTTAAATACTTCACTCAGTTATTTGAGACAGGAAAAGAAATGCAAGGGTAAGTATTTTAAAGATTGCCTCAAGAAGTAGTGTACTGACAGAGTAGGCCACAACATTGATTAAACGTAGAGTTAAATTTGAAGCTCAACAAGGTTACATCAAAAGAACAGAGAATGGTGCTAGAGAGAAACACTCCTACCCGATTTCTGTTGTTTCATTCCACATGAGAGGGTTAAAGAATGAGATAGATCAAGGATGAATAAGTATCCCAGGTAAATGAAATGTAATTTGCAAAGGCTTATAAATCTTTAAGGAACAAGGAATAAAAAACTAAAACAATTGTACAGTGATTGAAGAAAGAAGTGTAGGAGGAGAGCTGGCGATATATGAGATAAGGGAGATAAAAGGGGGATGTATGAGCCTTGGTGGGGGACTTAAACCAGGAGAAAAAAAATAAACATTTTTGATATTTAGACATGTTAAGTTACTTAGTTGCTTACTTGCTGAATCAGAGAACATAATTAAGTTATTAATTAGAATGTTTCCCAGGCTTCCAGGTTAACTGACTGGATGGATAGTAGCATTATAAACTATGAGAGGAACTGAGGAAATAGATTTGGGGACAAAAAGAATGTATACTCTTTCATTTTCAAATGTGTTTCCATCCGAAAAATTCAAATTAACATGTCAGATAAATATGCATGCATATTTAAAAATGAGAAGAGAAGTCTAAACTCTGATGAGTTCAGGAATTAACTTGAACTAGATGACAATTAATATCATGGGTATATGCAAAATCACAAAGGATTAATACCTGGATAAAGAAGAAACAATAAAAAGCAGAAATCCCTAAGGTATTGCATACCTAGGATAAATTCAAATCAAAATAGCTTGGATTTGAAGAAGACAAAAGAATGTGTAGTTCATTGAAAATGGAAAGGTAAGAACAGTGTCCATTAGATTTGGTGAGGAGTTGTTCCATGGGAAAATTATAGCAATTTAAAATATTTAATGGTATCACAACATATCATGGTTGGATCTGAGAAAAGGAAGTACAGAGTAAAGGAAACAGATAATTTTCAAAGATTGGAATATATTGAAAATCAAATACTAGTATGATAGACTGAACTGATGCCAGTTTTAATATAATCTGTATGTCCAGTAGAAGTATTTAAAAAAAAACCCAAATTAAAAACATAAAATTAGGCACAAGGCTTTGGAAGGAGTCAGCACATGCTAAAGACTATGAAAGTAATAGTATCATGGTAACTTAGTCTGTGGTATTATCTCAGGCAATGAGCAAAGGAGGAGTTTATTAGATTCTTGAGATTTAAATGTGCTTGCCAGAATCAGCAGAAGAAAAAAGTATTTCTACTTACATCTCCTAGAGAGTATATCCTAAAGCAAAAGTTTATATGCTATTACTTTACCATGAAATAATGTCCCAGGGAAGCAAAAGCGAAGTGAATTAAAGAACGTAGGAAAATCAATCAACCTTCTGTTACTGAGCTAACTCCTGTTTGCTATCAAGCATAACTTTCTGCTTATTCTAGAGGATTTCAGTCTAGGGCATCTCCAGGAGTTCTTTTGAGACAAAGAGGTAAATTTATCTAGTAGTCCTATTGTTCAACAGTTCACCTAAAAGGTTGAACTTGTGATTGTGTACAATGATTTCCCAATGTCTCTAGCGGCAGCAGCAATCTGAAGTTGTGAGATATGCACCTGTGCAGGAATGGTTGCACCATAGTCAGGTTAGAGTTCACACAGAGTTGATTAACAGGAAACACTTGCTTTAGAACAAAAAGGCAAAAAGTCTTGAAGACACCTGAGATCTATATCCATATTGATGCATAAGAGAAACTGGACTGAGACCAAATTATCAATGAGATTAATCATAATTAATGAAACATGATATCTCAGAAAGTTTAATAATCCACAACTGAAGTGAAAGAATACATCCCACACTACTCATTATACTACAAATCAAAGATCTAAGACGTAAGTATAAAGTCATAAAATTCTAGCTCATTGAACTCATGAAGCTTAGGAGATATTTGGATCTGAATCAGGAAATCTGCCCAGGATCATATGTGAAGAAGTCATAGACATAGATATTTATTGATATTATATTACAATGTATAAAAGAGTGTCTGGAAGATCCTCAGTAATTGATTGTTAAAATAAAAAAGTCAATGTATCAGAAAAATATGTAATTTACTTTTATATTTATTTAAATTGTGCAATGCAGAAAAATATTAGAACTTTTCATCTTCCTTTCCTATAAGAGATCAGGTTGTACTCTAGGCTCAATATATTGTTATAATCACTTAAAGACAGCGAAGGAAAAATTTGTCTATTCATTCACTATAACATCTATCATATCTTGGTAAAAAATTTAAATTTCTTTCATTCTTTAAAATGTTTGCTTTAGAAAAATATCTTTATTTTGTGAGAGAATATCATCTAAAGCTATACAACCAAAATTAGAAATTTTTATGGGGTTTTGCATTTAAAAATAAAATTAACCATTTGCTAACATGACAACTGGTATATATTATATTATCATTAAGTATAAATCATGATTTAAGTTTGTGTATAGGAATATATTATCTGCTTTCTGATTGACATGCATCCTTTTCTCACATTTATCTAATCAGTTGTGCTAAAACCTAAATACATTAAAACATCAAAATAATAACCAAAATGGTTAGTTCTTTAGTCTTGGTTTTAAAAATTAAGGAAAATAGAAAAACTAACATAAGAGTTGCCTTAGTTAATTGACATAAACCTGCAATTGTTTTGAGGAACAGATAAATGATCTACTTTTAAGCTATATATTTTAAAAATAAACTTCAGAATGGTAAAGTTTCTATCAAATGGCACCACTAAATAAGCTATATGAATACTATTACAATTTGAATAGATTCTTAATTCAATTTTTATTAACACAATATTGAAGTATACATTTGTAACATATCCTTTGGAACAACTATATTTTCTGATTAGCTACTAAGACCTACTCTTATGAGTCTAGACCTCAACACGAATGTCAACATAGGTCAAGTGAGTCACACAATTAAAAAAAAATTTTAGAGTGGCTGGAATGGTGGCTTAGCAGTTACAGTGCTTGCCTGGCATGCATGAGGACACGAGTTCGAACCCCAGTACCACATACGTAAGTGTTAGAGCAACAAGAGCCACGTGAAAAACTAAATAAAATTTATTTTCTCTTTCTCTCTTCCTCTCTGTCTCTCACTTTCCTTCTCTCTTTAAAAAAAAAATTAGAGAAGTTTTAACTTAGACAAACTTTGAGCAGAAAATACAAAGATATTTCACACATATCCAGCCTCCATACAAACATCCACCAAGCTGACATTTGGCGCAGGTCACAGCCTCCATATATAAATGGCTTTCCCCATTATCAGTATTCTCCCACGAGAATGGTTTATTAGTGAAACTACATCAGCACATTATTATCATCCAGAATCCATAGTTTCTTGGTGCTGCATACTTGATGACTTTGGACAAATTCATAATGATATGTATCATTATAGTATTAAACAAAGTAGTTTCACTGCCTAAAAGATTCTATTGTCCTACCTGTTCATCCCTCCATTCTCCCTAATCATCTGATCTTTTTGCTTTTTAATGTCTCCAGTGTTTTCCCTTTGCAGAATTTTACAAAGTCAGAATCATGAAGTTTGTAGACCTTTCACAAGTATTCCTTTCACTTAGCAATATACATTTAAGTTTTCTCAGGTTGCTTTTTCTTTAATTAATTAATTTCTATAAATTACATTTATAGAAAAAATATTATAAACAAAAGGAAAAATTAGACTCCTGAATCCATACCAACATTATTACTACATTAATGCATTAAATGGTTTTCTCTTTAAAAGTTATTGTTAAGAAAGTTAAAGTATGAATGACAGAAGTAGCACACAATTACATAATAAATTCCCACAAAAAGAAATATTCTGGGCAAATAACTTATATACATTAGTAAGAAAAAGGTTATAAACAATCCAATAGAAAATTGACCAAGAAACATGAATGCACATTTCACAAAGAAGCTATATTAAAGGGCCAATAGACATGAAAATGAGCTCAGCATCATTGGTCAAGAAAATACAATTAAGACCATAATGGAATATTAGTATACATTCATTAAAATTACCAAATTTAAAATAAAAATTGATACTATAAAATGTTGGCTAATGTATGGAGCAACTAAACATTCATATTGTTAGTGTACATATTGTACATATTTATATGCCCAATTTGGAAACTTCTTCAGTATTGACTACTAAACTTCATCAATTTCACAATGTATGACTCAGCATTTTTGTTCTTAGAAATGCATGTGTAATGAGCATATGTGAACCATAATTCAAATATTAAAAAATATAAATATAGGAATATTTATAACATTATTTTTAATAACTAAATTTTATAAATAATCCAGAGTCTCCCTGAGATGGATAGATGATTATGAGGATGATAATGATGATGATGATAGACAGATAGATTAGATAGATACTCCTTTAGTTTAATAGAGCAATGTTTCTCAAACTTTAGTGTGCATCAGAATGGCCCAATGGATTATTAAAACACATATTACTAAGTCCACACTCCCAGATTCTGATTCAGAGGTCTGATTTGAGCTCAGAAAATCTGCATTTCTAACTATTTTCCAGCTACTCTGGGTATTACTCTTGGAGAACCACTGACATCTTCCCCTGGTGAACAATTGAATGGCAGGGTAGGTACCCTATACTCTTACTTCAACTCAATGCAGCTCTGTGGAGTTGGTGATTCTTCACAATTCCATGGGATTTGCTGAAAAGTCCCTAAAGACTAAGGTATGGCCCCAGTTCTCCCTCTGCCCAATTCTTTTTTCTATCCCTTTCTTTCCCTTCCAGAGGTTTTTTTTTACTGAAAATCTGTTTTCCTGGGAATTCAACCCAAAAATTAAGTTTATGGGTTTTCTTTGTAGTTCTTTTATTCTATAACATTTATTTTCTGCTTCTAATCTGAGTTTGTTTTTTTTTCTTTTTAGATATTTTCTAAATTTATTTCACTACAATCACAAAAGAACATACCTTATGTACCTTCATTTTCTAATGTTTACTGTGATTTTCGGAAATTCATATCTATATGTCATAGATATGTAAATAGACATGAAAGTATTTATATGTAATACAGATATGAATATGTATATAATACATATTCTATAGATAGTTTTATTTGAAAGTAGTAGAGGCATATAAATGTGGATCTTATTTTGTGAGGTCAATTTCCAGCTTCTGCCTGCTTTTGGTTATTCTACCTCATCTCCAAATAGGTTGGAGTTTGGAGGGCTATTGTTTTGTTTTGTTTTGTTTTGATTAAGGAAGGGTAGAGAGAGGTTGATTCAAAGATTATCTGACATGAGTTATCTGCTAGTACTACAAAGTACTACAACAGAAATTTCCTTCTGTATCCCTGTCCAGCCGGGTTCTGACCTGAGGGACAGGCTGGGGATGAGAAAAACCACAGGCCAGAGACCCGAAATGCTCTTTCTTTGTCCAAACTTTACTTCTCCTTTTTATATATCCATACTTTACATCTCTCTTTCAAGGCAACGTTCATTTGTACTGCTACGACAAAATGCCTAACATTAAGTAATCTCAAGCAAGTCAAGGCAACGCTACAAGACTCTATTTCAGAACAAACATAGACAGCAATTTCTCACGGTTCTGAAGGCTGGGAGGTTCAGGAGCAAAGCATAGGCAGGTTCGGTTGCTGACAAGAGCTCATCTTCCAAAGGAGCAGGGACACCCGTCCAGCAGCAAAGTACCAAAGCTCTCTCCCAAAGGAAGAGCTCTCAACTGCTGGCTGGAGCCTCTTTTACAAAGGCCTTCACCCCGCCCCCTTGAGGCCTCTCTACATTAGCTCGTTTATTGCCACACCTGGATTTCAGAGGCACACGTTTGACCAATAAGCCTCTACGTGTGCCTTTTGAAGGATCTAGAATAATTGGCAGGTGATACCAATTTGAAACGTCTGAAGCCCGTGTGAACACCCTGTTTTTCAAGTTTAACAATATACAATCTAGCAGCCCTTCCCGAAGGAGCTTATGCAAACAGCAACAAGATCCAGGGCAGCTGATAAAGTAAAGGTCAGACCCTAACACTTCTGTCTTTGAATAACTGCAATTATTTTTATTTTGAACTGCAGTATTGATCTTTTTAAAATTTCCTTTGTTTTCTGCATTTTGCCATATGGATTTTTTTTATTTAAATTCCCTTTTTCAATTTAAAAATATTTCCTTTGAAATTAAAATTGTGACAACTTGTTTATGAACTTCAGTGATTATTTCTTTTCTGACTCTTGGAAAATGATACACCTTTCTGAATACACATAAAATTTATTGTCCAAATTGCCAACATTGAGAATGAACTACTACCTAATAACTCTCCTACATGAAATCAAGACAATAGGAAGCTTTCTTCCTCCTGCTTTGCTGTGGGCCTGAGGTAAGGCAGAAAATCACAGTGCAAGGCATGGCTGAGAGAGGCTTCTCAACTCACAGCAGCCAGGAAGCAGAGAGAGAAAGACACCAGAGACAAAATATAAATCCCAAAAGTATGCCACCAGTGACCTACTTCATCCAGCCACATTCTTCCTATGCATAGTTACTACCCAGTTAGTTATTAAATTATTAATCCATGGAACAGATTAATCCACTGATTGGATTACAGCTCTCATAATCTAAGCTTTTCAGCTGTGAACATTTCTGCATTAACAAATGAGCTCTTTGTGTGGACCCATAATAACCTAAGCATAAAATAAATGCTTTGGGATGTTTGCGTATATTTAGATTATAATTTGTATTAAAATCTATAGGATATTGATCATCATTTTAAAAGATCTGAGAATGTTGTATTTTTGTTGATAAAATTTGTTATTAGTTATTCAATGTTCTTATATATGATCAATTTTGTTGTAAATTTTGCTATCTCAACTCTTGAGAAAATGTTCTGTTTTGTCTAGGTTTTCAATAGACCAAGTTAACAATTTTATTTTAATATTCTGATATGGATCCTATTGTCCCCCATATTATATGTTTATTCTTTACTGCTTGTCTTTGTTCCTTTCCTTAGTAATCAATCATTCCAGATTAATTTTTTCATATGTCTTTTCAAAGAACTAAATGTAGTTTTTTGATACAAACCTATTTTTACCATAATTTCTTTGTTTATTTTTCATGGACTTAATCTCCTAGGTTTAATGATCTCTTCTTTCCAATTTCCTTAAATTTTTAGATACTCAATAAAACAAATAAATTGCAACAAGCCTTGGTGGCTTAATACAAGTTAACCTCATATATATCCACAGTTTAGTGTCAGCTGAGCTCTTTCCTGTGCAGATGGTTCTTTTATTTTAATAACACTATCATCTTCTGTGACTTCAGAACACTCTTTGAACCAGATGCTAAAGGAGAGAACACTCAATAAAAGGCATAACTGGTCTGAACTGTCATGCCCTAGCCAGGATACAATCACATTTCAATATTAAGAACTACTTATATACTCCACTTGGATGAGAAAAAGGTAGGGAAATGTTGTATAGCTACATGTTCAGGAAAGGGAGAGAACATCAGTATTATTGATCACCATTCCTTGCCAGGCTGCTTTTGTAGCCATAGAGATTCCTATATTTTCTTCTTACACATATATCATACCTATCCTTCTCCAGTGGGTAAAAATCCACAGTCTCATCCAGTCATATACTCTAGCTCAACAACTGTACTTTCTGGAGAATGGGCAGGGTTCTCCACAGGATTCACAGTGACTACTCATGATCATATACTTTATGATGAAACAAGTTATATACCAACTGCTTACCGACATACTAAGAACATCACAACTGCAACACCACTTCCATCTGAGAAAGAGAAAATTGGAGACACATTGTCAGTAACTTTGGAATTTTGCTGGGTCAATGGACAGGAGAGCAGTTCCTCAATTAACATCTGCTTATGGTTTCTAAAAGGGGCATCTTTGAGAAGTTTTGGTCCTTGATATGGCCCCTAGATCCAACATCTGAGAGGCAGGATTGTGGAAGACAATTTTTAACTTTAAGCAATAATGAACTTGTACGGATGCCTGCTACATACACAGGGCATCTGTGACCACTGTGTAAGTCACTTTCTGCACTTTGTGGACTATGCATCTCCAAATGAAGCCAGCAGAGATAAATGCAAATCAGGAGATGAAAGACAGAATCCTGATCAAATTATTTCATCTGCAGGATCATGTTTTATCTGAACATCTGAAAAATTATGTGGATTTATAGTTATGTTAGATAATGCCATGATCGTTTGCTATTTCAATTTGATTTTTAGCACTTATAAAACAAAAAAGTATCCAATAGAAGAAAGTTATATTTCATCCATACAGCTTCCTTTTGAATATATATATTCTGTAAAAAAATACTACCTAAGAAGGATGGCTTAGACAGACAATTGCATGAAACATTCATCTTTTTTTTCTACTTTCTAGCTTAGACTAGAAATAATTATCAGCATTTTATGTGAAATAAAAAAATTGAGCAAAGAGAAATGAGAGACAGAGGAATACTGTACATAGAAAGTAGAACAGTGGAATGAAAAAAGGAATAAAAACTAGAATTCATAAAGCATAATTTATCATAGATAAAATAAATTAGGCGTAAAATCAAGTAATATACATTTTCCCATAAGAGATGTAGTTACTTTTAAACTTACTGAATTTTCCCTTGATATATTTACAAATACATTATAAAAAAGATTATATTATAATTTGTACCCCACATATAAAACATAACAAGTAGTTCTCTACTTTAAGTAAGCTTCATTTTAAAATGGGATGTATGTGTTATAAAGAAATGATTTTTTTTCTTTCATAGAATTTACTCACATTATAAAGTTTCATGTAGAATAAAAATTAGATGAATTTTATTGGCTAAGTTTTGCACTTCTATTTGAATATTCAGAGGATAGTTACCAATTATCATAAGACAAATGACATAAATAAATTATTATAAAAATTTTGAAGCAATTTGCTTTGACAGCTATTTCTCTCAAAAAAACACAAAATTTGGACATATTTGGAGATTATAAGAAAAACATATGGCAAGTAAATTAATAATCAGCTTATCACATCCTTTTCTAGAAAAAAATCCTTGAATCTTCTATTGAAATAGAAAAAAAAATAGCTCATTAAATTCAAATGTAAAGTGACAATGATGATCTATAAGGCTGACTTGTAGTTTCTGAACAGAAAGTTAAAAATTTTAGGTTAGAGACCATTAAAATTAATGGAAAATAAGAGTAATATAAAAAAGATTCAAAGACTTTCTGCAAGAGAAATTTCACTTACCTATATTTTAAAATGTGCAAGAGTTTGAGTATTTCTCATCTTTCATTTTCAAATGCCAGGGAAGGTTCTCATTATTTGTTGGTGATATCTAAAGATAATGTCAAAAAAAAAATTGTGAGGATCTTTAAATTTAGGCTAACATTTGGAAATACAACTAGCTGCTCTCATTTTACAATGAAGGAATAAATAGCTCAAGCCAAAACTGGAAATAAAATAATTTTCCTCTTATTTTACAGGTTGAAAAATATTCACAATGAAATCATTTAATGAGTTTGCCCTTTTTCAAGCTGCCTTGCAATATGACTAAAATTTGACAACTCCCTAAGGGAAATCTTCAATAATAGCATTATTTTTGTCCTATTAAAAAGTATTACTATAGTATACCTTATAACATATTTAAAATAATGTAATAAACTAAAATTTGTGAATTAGCTAACAGAAAAAACATTAAGTAAAATATGGATTTGAATTTGTCTAACTTAACTTTAGCCTATTATGAAGTTTTAAATTAATGTTTCATCCATTGACTATCTACACATAATTACACATGTGCACACAGAATTTTGTTTTATGTATATAATACATATCTCTTTCTAGCTATGTGCATTTATAAAGAATCAGAAAGAGAGAAGTGGTGAGAGAGAGAAAGCACGCATGAGCTAACACACAATTTCAAATTACAAATGATGCTCTTCCACAGTTATGAATAATTCATCAGTGAGTTAAAACTTAAAAATCATTACATCTACTTAAAATCAAAGCTCCATAGTGTACCAACATTTCTTCCAGGTCCGCTTTATAAACTACAATATCTTAAAGGACTTTTAGCTAGGTAAGCATGGTGGCACTTAAAGACTGAGACAGGAGGATCACAATTTGAGGCCAAACTGGGAAACTTCACAAAACCCTGTCTCAAAATTAAAAGTGAAAAGAGTTGGGGAGTTATCTCAGTGGCAAAGTAGCCCTGGGTTCAACCTCCAGTAGTAGAGAAGAAAAGAGAGAAAGGGAAGTGAAGAGAGTAAAGGGGAAGCAGAAAGAGAGAAGGAAGGAAGGAAGAAAGGAAGGTGATTTAACCTACAGGTGCTTATTTAATACACTTTGAAATTTGTATTCTAGTTGTTTGTTTTTAATTTTATTGAGGAGTTGTGTTGTTGTACAATCATAAATGCATATGTGGTAACAATAGTTGTATTTTTTTGCAGAAAAAATTAGAAAAGTTATCTTACTGAACATTAAAATATTCTCTCTGAATTTATAAGTAATGATGAATATTTGACCACTTATCATGATAGTCTGGTAGATCATTACATACGAATAAAGGAACAATTAAAAAGAAGCCAAGAAAGCAGATACTAAGTTTCATTCAGTACAAATTCCACTTTACCATTACTTTTCAAAAGCAATCTAAATGTCAAATTTCTGACACCAAAATTGGTACCAAGTAAATCACATAGCACTAAACTGCAAAGTGGTATGCAAAATTTAGAACAGTAGGTTGTATATAATTAGGAGAGAGTTTGTGCTTCTAAATATAAAAATCCTACATTCAGCATGAGAAAATAAAACCCTTTGGAAGATAGCAGTCTGGTTGCACTTTTAAAAGGCTCTTAAGACAAATATAAGAACAAGAGATAAAACACGAATGTTCAGTTAGTAGAGGCAGGCTTTTCACAGGCAAATGTGTAAGATCATTAGTGCAGCTAATCAGAAAATGTTGCTAGGTCTTGCCTTCTTCTGTCACTAAACATTCTGTCTATAGTTTCCAATAGTAATGTAAACATTAAAGGCAGAGTTATGTCAAACATAAGACAAACATTCCAAAATTTTCTGAATAGCCCATCCGTACTCATTTGTTCATTCAACAAATAATCTGAAGCATTAACAGTCAGACAGTGGTTTAAGTACTTGGGAAACAAATGGGATAGGGAAGATCTGTGCTGCTGGGACATTTAAATACTAGACATGGAGACATGCGATAAAGAAAAAATGTATAACCAAATGTTAGCATTATGCTGAAAAAATAGACAAAGTAGAAGACATGTGATTAGAATGAGTAATAATTTACAAAGGGCAATCATTTGAACAGGTACCGAACTGGAATGTTGGCAAGATTCATGGAAAGATGTGAGAGATGAAAATTTCATAAAGATAGATCAGCATATCCAAGGCCCTTGAAGAAGAATAAATGATCTGGATTTTGTGGGTAGGAAGTATTTAGTAGGAAAATGAAGTGATATCTAGTAGAACATTGTTATCAATTCCTTGCAACACATAAAGAAGAAATAGATTAGGGCTATAGCTCCAGAAATCATAGTTGTTAGATTGAGACTATGGTTTGAAACTTGAAGAAAAAGGCAGATGAGAGCCACTGGGTCGACATAAGAAAAGACAAGTCAGGGCATGCTGTCAGGATGGTGGCTTGAGCTACAGGGTATAAGTTATTTTTGACACTGGGAAAATCAGATAGAGTTAAGTGTTGGATATATTATGTTACATGCCTTCTATTAAGAAAACATTATTTATAGGAGCAGGAACTTGGAATGGGTGATATAATTGATGATGAAGACTTGAACTATACCTTTGCAAATTATCAACACATAGAAGTTATTTAAAACCTAGAGGATACAAAATAATACATATGGATAGAACTCAGGTAGTTACAGGACATAAATACCTGCTTAGAAATGAGAAGAGGAATCAGATAAAGGTACTGAGATGAAGTATCCAGTAATGCAGGAGGGAATCTGGACACTGGGAATATTTTGAATGGAGTATAAGCAATGAATGAGAATGAAGTGGCAACTATCTATTATAATGGTATTCACTGCCTCAAGTGGTGATAGTGGAATATTTCCTGACATTTAGCTGAACAGGTTATGTATGTTACCTTAGAGAAAAGCCAGATTCCACTACATTATAATTTGAGAGTTGTTTACAAGAACTATAAGGTGAATTATTATCTCTTTTCTAATCTAACAGGAAATAAAACATCCAAGGAAAGTGATTTCTTGGTTCATAATTAGATGAAAGCATTTTGTTTTCTGGGAAAGGTCACATATACTAGCACACAATTTAGTAAAGACTAGTAAAAGCTTTGTCTTCTGTTTTTACTTTAAAGGACTAGAAGTGAGTGGTTGTAAATGGAAGATAGGACATGAGTTACTTAGTGCTGATAAGGCAATATACTATATTGACCTTCAGAGCATCCCCAGTGTCCGGTCCCGGCCAGCAGGGACCGGACAATGCATTCAACTGGACCCATTTGCTCTTAAGTTCTCCAAACACTTTATTTCTCTCTTTACCGTGGCTAAAGGCCTCCAGGCGCTTCCCGCCTTCCCTCTCTTAGAGTCAAGGCCCTTAAGGCATTACATTTAGAGACAAGGCTATTCACATTCATAGTCCTTGTTTCTATTGCCATACCAGAGTCCCTGTTTCTGCAGCCGAAGCTTTTACTGCCTGCGTCTTCCACCGCTGCTGATCTCTCCGCCGTCTCTGCTGCTGCTTCTTCCAT
>PVKS010010781.1:0-58936 GCA_004027875.1 Aplodontia rufa
CACTAGCACACTGTTGGTGGAGCTGCAGACTGGTACAGCCCCTCTGGAAAGCAGTGTGGAGAACTGCACCCAGAGAACTAAGGGTGGATTGTTCTCCACTCATCTGTGGAGGTGGGGACTAGACCCTGGACAGTGAGAAAGTTGGTCTATTAGCATGTGTTAAATCCAGATAAGATGTAATGTTTTACAACCTAATACTTTTTTTAGAAATATAGTGGGAAGGGGAAGGGTGGGATAAGGGAGGGTAATTGGGGGGGCACTCCTGGGGGTAATTGCAATATCCAGAATATATACACATTTTATATTATTTTGTTAAAAACTTGTATGGTTGTTAAAAAAAAAACTGGCCCTGTGGTTTAAAAAATCTGCTTAGAATTGAAAGTGATTTTATAACTTATTCTAGGTACTGGATTGAATGTTTCCTAAGGCATTTCTACTTTCAAATTCTTAACTAATGCCATATAAATTCTTAACAATTCTATAACAAGTCTATAGACAGCAAACTAGCCCTAACAATTAGATTATACAGAAGGATGAATATAAAGATCCTTTTGTTTATGATCATTTCTTCCAATCCCTTAGCAATTCATTTCCTCAATTCATATTACATAGTGCTGTTCGGTGCCATGGAATCAAGTCTCAGCAACTAAGATTCCTTCCCACCAATTTTCTTCATTGTTCCTCTAGATTGTACTACTTGTCCTTAACTTTTTCCTCAAGTGGCCTAAGGGCAAAGAAACTTCTTTTATTGCTTCGTTTTCAATCCTATTCTTAAGATAACCAAATCCTGTTTCTCCCATTAAAATTTGGTACCATGTGTTCTCAAAGAATCAGTAGTGGTTAAGAAAGGGAGACTGTTTTTTGAGATGCAGTTTTAGTAAGGGGTGTTTTCATTTCCTCTTTGATCTGTTTGGCAGCCACACAACTCCGTTCTGTGTGCATGAGGTACTAATAGTTCTTCTTCCTTGGCAGGAAAAATATAGTTTGCAACAGTGAGATAAAATTTAATTTCAGCCATGGGCAAATGGGTTGATTGCTTCTCTAAGTTCTTCACTACATTGAAGTGTGGCAAGAAGGTGGAGTCTGGAATCTTGTGCTAATCTGTCTCCATCTTTTGCCCCGATGCAGGAGCAAGAACTCCGCTTTTTTCAGTGATGAGGAAAGATGCTCTCTGTGGACCCTGGGAAGTGACAGGAAAGCTGAGTGTGCCAGCTTCCTCCACTCACTGGCTCAAACTGACATCACGTCTGTCTACCGGCTGAGTGAGTGTTTGGTCTTCAAACCCCTGTGAAAACTCAGGTTCCTCAAGACCAGGAGACTATCCCTACCCAGGAATGGAATATCTCTAAATTCTGATCCCATCTAGGAATTTGGAACTGTGTGTCTATTCAGTTGATGACCTGAGCTGTACCTGATTAGCTGGATTTCACTTTAGATTTCAGTTAGTTTTGGGGTTGCACAGGACGTTGCCTAGGGACTGTTATATTGGGTGAAACCCACTTGCCTACACTGTGAGTGTTCAGATGTGCTGGGCTTTCCATCCTAATCTAGGAAATGAGCTTCCTGCACCTCAGCTCAAGTGCAGCTTTCTAGGGCTGAAGTAGGAATCCGATAAGAAAGGTGGGATTACAGGCTGTTACAGCTGAAAGGGCCCCAAGGGATTATTTCTCCCCTCAAGTTACAGATTTGGAAACTGAGGCCAGTACATTAATGCCTCAGCCAAGATAAGAACTTCCCTCTCCTAACTACCCATGATGACAGTCCATTTCACCACATTGTCCAAGACAAAATGACATTGGGTTGTTGGGTAGTCTTGTGAAGCTAGGGTCCTTAGTGCCTGGCAGTTTTCCTCAATTTCTGAATGAGTCAGTGAGCAAATGAGTGGATGATACTCATTTTCCTTGTGGTCGGAGGGGTCCACCATCCTGTGTCAGGAAGCACATTCACTCACTGATGATGTTTTGAGGAAGGATTCTTTTTTTCTCCCACCTCTTCAGTGATGGTGATATTGTGTCCACTCTTGGGTAGCCAGGTTAGGTGGGCCACATTTCATGGGTATATATCCAGAGATTCTGCACAAAGCACCCTCAGGCCAGCTCCCAGGATAGAGGAGAGGGTTGAGAGCTTTTGCCATGCGTAAGGGGAACATCTACCCCAGACATCAGCACCTGGCCCTAGCATTACTTTTGAGCAGATCACACTGCTCCGAGTCTGAGCCAGGCATCCAAAGCTGGGGACACTGCCTAGGAGAAGCAGGTGAGGACTGAAAATCAAGGAGAACTCAGGTGTGCCATGGGGAGGGCAGAGGTGGGTGGCAGACTTGGATCAAAGGTGATCTGCACTCTCAGGCTGTGTCCTTGCTCTCTTTCTAGTAGATTCCGCCTCTCTTGACCTGTGCTTTGGGAATGAGTGTCCCTCTGATTCTTCTTTCCATCTTGTAACTCAGTCTCCATCTGAGCACTTGGTGCCCTGGTCCCAAGAGAAATGCCTGCTGTAAGACTGGCACACAACCTCATTGACAGAGAGGCCAGAGAGTGTGAACGGTTCTCCAGAACCACAGTCCTCAGCTCTTTCATCTGATGCTGTGGGGCCTCCCAGCCCTTAGAAGCTTCAGCCCTTAAGTGCAGTGACAGTCACAGAAGCAGCCTCCCCCAATAACGGAAGGAAGAGTCTTGATTTGATGCTGAGCCAATGTATCTTCTTGGTTCTCACCTCATCTTGTTTCACTTTTGTGAATTTAGATGGCCGTATCCTAAGTCACCTTGGTCTCTGTGACTCTCCTCCTCTCTGCTTTGTAAATCTCTTCCTGGCAGGAGATGCTCATATTCTTCAGGCTTATTAACAAATCTCCCCCTTCTGCTTTCCTTCCCTTCCTGCTTGACTTTCCTTCTGAATACTTCACCTGTGTGGTCTCATGTTGTCCTGGCACCTTGGCCAGCTCCTGGTGACCTGCTGTACTTGCGGTCTCTGCTACTTTCCTTAGCTCCAGACCTACTTCATTCTCTGCCTGGAGCTCCTGCAAGTAACTCAAAGTTCAGACATTGAAAACTGTAGTCAGGATTCCCTTTTCCTCCACCTCAACCTACCAATTTACTTCAGGGAACAAAACTGGGGACCTCAGATGAGTCTTTGCTCTTTTTCCCTTACCATTCGCTCTGATCACCCCAGTCTTGCCGCTTTTACAAAGCACAGTTTCCAGCGCATTGTTCACACTAACCCAACGTCTACTGAGTGGATGGGTAATGAGGGAATGGAGAAGGGAAGGAGGGAGGATGTGACATGCACGCAAAGGAAGGCAGCATCCCATGCCATTGAGTACTCTGCACTTGATGTCCTGGCTCCGTGGGAAACTTGCTGAGAACTTTGGCACTGTATCTTTCTGGCCTTGAGATTTCATCATGCCCCACCCCCATTCCAGCTTGTTTCCTGGTTTCCTCCTCTCACTCTCTGTCTCACTTCTACTACAGTTCCCAGCTGTAAAGTGTGTGGGTTAAGAAGGATGGTCAGGTCCATGCAGCTCTTAAACTGATGCAGAAGGGGCAAATTCTGTCATTTTTTTAATGGTAACTGATGGCCTGAAACTTCACAATGAAGCCTCTTTGGGGATTACTGGTCTGGGCCCCTGGAGGTACTGGCATGGTGGCCCATTCTGACCTCTAACTCTAGGTCTGTCCTTCATCTCTACCTAGGTGGGTTTGAATCCATCCAGAATCTTCCAAATGATTTGAGTGGTGAGTAGAAATTCTGCTGAACCTGCCTTCTCTTCCTTCAGGTCAGCACGCTTGTCCTCTTGCCCAAGTCGCAGGTGCTCAGGGTTGCTCAACTCTGCCTGTCCTTATAGCATCCCAGCCTGAAGGCTTCAAGGAGGCCAGGCCTGGTGGAGCCTGGGAGGAACAGCAAGTCGTGGGCTCCAGACATTCCAGCAGCTCCGAGGACTCCAGCCTGGAGGAGGAGCTCCTCTCAGCCGCCTCGGACAGCTACCACCTCCCGGAACCTGATGATCTTGATGACCCGGAACTGTTCATGGACCTGAACACTGATCAGGAAGAGCAAGAAGCTGATAACTTTGGCTCCATATTGGCTTTTCTGGATCATGAGGGTTATACCGACCACTTTCAGAGCCTGTACGATTTCTCCTTCTCTTTCCTTACTTCTTCTTTTTATAACTTCTCTGAGGAGGATGAGCTTGTGGCCTATCTGGAGGCTTCAAGGAAGTGGGCCAAGAAGAGCCATATGACCTGGGCCCATGCCCGCCTCTGTTTCCTCCTAGGTCGGCTGAGCATCAGAAAAGTCAAACTCTCCCAGGCCAGGGTATACTTTGAGGAGGCCATCCATATTCTTGATGGGGCATTTGGGGACCTATCCTTGGTGGCTTCTCTGTACATCAACTTGGCTGCCATCTATCTGAGACAGAGGCTGAGGCATAAAGGCCCGGCCCTGCTGGAAAAGGCAGGTGCGCTGCTGGCTTGCCTGCCTGACTGTGAGTCCAGCGCCAAGAGTGAGCTTGATGTGGTGGCCTACGTGCTGCGCCAGGGGATTGTGGTGGGCAGCAGGCCCCTGGAGGCCAGAGCCTGCTTTCTGGCCATCCGATTGTTCCTGAGGCTAGGCCGACATGAGGAGGTCCTGCCCTTCGCTGAGCGCCTGCAGCTTTTGTCTGGATACTCTCCTCCCTCAGATGCTATGGCCACCATCTTGAGTTTTCTGTATGACAAGAAGTATCTTCCACATCTTGTGGTAGCCTCTGTCCAGCAACGTGGTACCCAGAGTGCCCATGGGCCATCTTTTCCAATTTGGCAGGTCTATGTGGTTCTCCAGAATACCACCAAGCTCCTTGGCACCTGCTCTTCAAGCCGGGGTGAGGTTTCTGCCTTGGCCTGCCCGACCCTCAGGCAGGCGCTGGCTGCCTGTGAGGAACAAGCTGACAGGAGCACCCAGAGGGCTCTGTGTCTCATCCTGTCAAAAATGTACCTCCAACACAGGTCTCCGGATGGTGCCATCTACCACCTGAGCCAGGCCTTGGTGCTGGGCCAGCTGCTGGGTGAGCCAGAAGCCTTTGAGTCTTCCCTCTGCCTGGCATGGGCCTACCTCTTAGCCAGTCAGGCAAAGAAGGCTCTGGACATTCTTGAGCCACTGCTGTGCTCCCTGAAGGAGACAGAGAGTGTTACCCAAAGGGGAGTGGTCCATAATCTCCTGGGGCTTGCACTTCTAGATGAAGGCTGTGTGAGCCAAGCTGCCAAGAACTATCTCCAGGCCTTGAACAGAGCCTGGGAGATGGGGGATGTACGCAACCAGGCGGTGATCATGGCTAATCTTGGCTACTTGACCCTTAAGTTCTGGGCTCCACAGCCAGCCAGGGACTTTCTCCTACAGGCGGTCCAACTCTATTCTGAACTCCAGACCTGCAAGGAGACGGACATGGAATTAGTACAGGTGCTTCTCTGGTTGGCTCAAGTTTTGGTGTCTGAACACCAGTTGACCCAGGGCCGCCTTTGTTATGAAATGGCATTGCTGTTTGGCTTAAGGCACCAACATCTAAAGAGTGAGTATGTCCTGTGCTGCTGGGGAGCATTAGAGAAAAGTGTTGGGACATTGCCCGTGTCCTATCTCAAGGCATCTCTTTCATGTCCCTGCTTTATGTTCAGGTCAGCTTCAGGTTACCAAATGCCTCTGCCATTTCTACAGCTCTGTGTCCCCAAATCCTGAGGCATGCATCATGTACCATGAACACTGGCTGACCCTGGCTCGGCAACTCAGGGACAGGGAGATGGAGGGGAGGCTGCTGGAGTCCCTTGGACAACTCTACAGAAACCTAAACACTGCCAGGTGAGTCACAAGTAGGAACAGTCCTAGAAGCATCTTTCTTTCCTTAAGGAGAAACAAAGTCAAGTCCAAATGCACATGGTAGATGCATTATATCATGGGAAATAGCATGGGTTCTGCAGTTACTGTGTGGTGCCGTCTATCACTTGAGCTGTGTGGCCTTGGACAAGTTATCTACTTTCTCTGTGCCTCAGTTTCCTCATCAGTCAAATGAGGATCTTAATGGTGTTATCCTGTAGTGTTATTGTGAGGAATGAATGAGTTAAAGCTCACTTGAAACAATGCTGATTTATAGAAAGGTCGAGGAATGTCAATCACATCACTGTTACTAGTGTGTTTCCATAAAAACCCATCATATGACCATAGCTGAGGTATGTAATTCAAAGAGGTAGTGTCATGCTGAGGACCTTGGAAACTTTAGAAGGTTTTCATTATTTGAGGTCAGTTGGAATTAGAGAAGAGACACAAAGTAAGTAAATAAATCCACAAGAAATTAGTGTAAAATTTTATGGTAAAAAGTTTGATTGGGACCCTACCTTTAAGATGAAACTGGAAATAGGAAGCAAAGTTTATTTTTACCTATACACTAAGTCTCAGAATCACTGTATAGTAAGCGTTGACTGCTTAGATTGTGTGGGCAAAATTGTATAATAACATCATACATCTTTTGTTTTGTGATTGTCTTTTTGGTGCAATCTTAACCTTCATTTTTGTAAAAATATACTAAACTTAATTGTTTAAGTCCAAAGCATCTTTGGGATTGAACTCAGAGGTGCTTAACCACTGAGTGTTGTCCCCAGTCTTTTTAAAAATTTTTTTTTGATTTTGAGAAAGAGTCTTACTAAGTTGCTGAGGCTGGCTTTGAACCTGTGATCCTCTTGCCTCAGCCTTCCAAGCTGCTGATATTACAGGCATGTGCCACTGTGCCCTGCTCCAAAGCATCTTTTAACTCTTTGAAATTAAAATTATTTTCACTTAGAGTGTCTTGCCATCTGCTGCTGATGTTCTCTGTCTCTTCCCTGGTCTAAGGCCACTTGATCCTCCTTAGCCAGTGGGCAGCCTGCAGTTCTGTTCTCTAACATGCCTTTTAAAGATTTCCATTAAGTCCTATAGGCTTTGCAGGATTTGCCATTTCACTTTGCAACATATCTGCATTGTAACATTCTATTCATAATTATGAATAACTTCTAAAATAGAGAGAGGGACACTTGCTCGTGTTGAACAGAGAGAAGCAGTTGAGGGCAGGCTAATTAAAGGACAGCTTTTGATGATAGGCAACATTAGTAACCTTAGGTGTTTGAACAATAAGATAACGAATAATCACATAGTGAGCTCTCTCTATATCTATCTATTATCTATCTATCATCTATCTATCTATTATCTATCTATCATCTATTTATATATTATATATCTATCATCTATTATCTATCATCTATCTACTATCTATTAATCTGTCATCTATCATCTATTATCTATCATCTATCTATTATCTCTATCTATCTATCATCTATCTATCACCTATCATCTATCTCTCCCTCCCTTTCCCTCTCCCTTATCCTTTTTGTCTCTTACATGAATCAGCTGTCCTTCAAACTTCCCACTATTTTTGCCTTCAGTTGAAGGGAGGGAGTTTTGGGCCCATGAAGCATTTGAGGGGACAGGGGGAGGCCTGGCTCCAGCCTGCCCTTCTTCCATTCCAGGACATCCTAGGAGTTTGGATGCTTCTGGAGCAGATCCAAAAGGCAGGTTTCAATGAACCTTTGAAACGAAACAATTACATGCTCACTGTGCGGCATTGTTGAGCCAAGCTTTGGAAAGTTAGATTTAAGGGACTGAAGTAATAGTGCCAAATATGTGTCAGACTTATTGCCGCCTCTTGCTGCTGTGCAAGCTTGGTCTTATATTAATCATTCTCCTGGCCTTGCCAGCCGTCCTTTGCTGTCCAGCCCTCCAACCCACCACAGTTGTCAAAAACCATAGATATCCTAATAGGGAAGCCAGAGAGAAAGCCCTGGACCCTGTCAGTGTGCCTGCAGAAGCCTTCCTTATCTAAGACAGTGTTCAGAACCATCATCCTTCTAGGATGATGAGGTTAAGGAGTAAGAAGAGTAAGAAGAGGGGCTGTAGCTGGTCCCAGAAGTGACTGGAAAAAGCTAGAAGCTGTGGGTCTGGGCCAGGGGCGATCACAGCTGCGTTAGTAATGGGGAGACCTGAAGCTGCTGTACTTGATAAAGTGATTCTTAAGTGATCACTTCTCTTGGTTGCTGCATTTATAAAGTTAAATTGAATTTAGAATCCTCTAGTTCTAAAATGTTGACTCTGGGACAATTTAACTATGTTATTTTATCACTATCAGTACCAGAATTTCTGCTGCTTCCTAAGAATCTTGAATTTAGGGAGTAGATTCTTAAGGTTGGCATTTTAAGGGAGTTTGAGATTGGAGAACTAAACTTTAGAGGTCTGAAAGACCTTGAAGTATGTGTATAAGTTCTTGCAAGCAGACATTGTGTCTACCCTAGAGCTAGATGTACAGCAAGTCTATGTGTGGGTGCTGGAGTGGGAAATTAGTCACTTAGTCCACTAACTTGTGGCCCTTGAGCAGCTGACTTGCCACAATGATTATGATGGAAATGGGGAGCTTTGCCTGAGAGTCTCTGTCTCCTTTGTTCCGGGCTAGATAAGGAAAGAAAGGTCCTTACAGGTTAAAGACAAGGTCTCTCTGGTCTTTAGTGACAAGAACCCTTTTCAGACTGCCATCAGTAGAAGTTCAGATGTCCCTTCCAACAGTCCTTTGAGCACACTGACCAAATAGTATTAGCAACAGAACACAGTGGATCTTTTCTTCTGGAATATTAACCAACAAGAAACCAAGTAATGTAAAATGAATTAGGGCGTAGGGATTTGCACCCCAAATGAAGAATGCAGATTTTCCCTAAAGTTAAATGGTTACTTGTGGTTAGCAAACAAACAAACAACAACAATAAAAAAATATTAAATCAGCACTGAAGATTGTAAATTGAAAAATAGAAATCCCTTGCAGGAGTCCCCAGACTTCCCAGGAGCAACTATTTAAAGATTTTAAGTATCTATAAAGAACTGTTTTATGCATATGAAAGATTATATATGATGTCTATTCTATATTAAATTTTAGATATATTAAATGTAATATGCACATGTCCTAGTCACATAAGTGGGATCATGATGACAGTTTTGTTACATAATATACTATTCTGTTGCTTGCTATTTCATTTAAACATATCACTATGAAACGTTCCAGCATTTTATCACACTGTGGGAGCCCTTTGGATGTGTCAGGCACTATGATTGGTGCTGGGGAATATAATGGTTAGGAAAAAATTCTAAAGTAACTGTTCCCAAATGAAGTAGCCTACTGCATGTGGGAGTGGGAGTCATGCCATCACAAATATTCAAGCAGAGGCTGACTATTCAGAAGGTTAGAGAAGAGTTTCCTGAATTGAGATGGACCTAGATCTTAACAACAACTTTATTAAAGCATTATAATCATCTGCCATAAAATTCAGACTTTGCAGGGCAGCATATAACTTGGTTTTTAGTATATTTACCAAGTTGTGAAACTGTCACCACTATCTAACCGCAGAACATCTTCATGGTCTCCTCCCAAACCTTTTCCCATCAGTAGTCACTCCCCATGACCCATCCTTACCTCAGCCCTGGAAACCATCATTCTCCCATCTCTCTCTGTGGATTTTTCTACTCTGGATATTTTATATAAGTGGAATCATGATATGTGGTCTTTTGTGACTGTGTCTTTCACTTAGTACAGTGCTTTCAGGGTTCATTCGTATTGTCACACGTATCAATATTTTATTATTTTTTCATTGACGAACAATATGAACTACATTTGTTTACTGTGTGGATATACCACATATGTTGATTCATTCCTCAGTCGATGGATATTTGATGTGTTCCTGTTTTGTGGCTCTTATGAATCACGTGGCTGAGGACATTTGTGAAGAAGATTTTGTGTGAAGACATCTTGTTGGTTCTCACAGGTATATGCCTAGGAGTGGAGTTACAGTCAGGTGGTAACTCTATTAAAGAGTTTGGGGGAATTGCTGTGCTGTTTTCTAAAGTGCTACACTATTTCTCCCCATAAGTGCTAGATGAAGGTTCTTTATATCTTCCTACACTTTCCTGTCTTTTTCACATTAGCCATCCTGGTGGATACCAAATGGAAGCTCACTGTTTTAGTCAGTGTTTTTGTTACTGTGACTAAAAGACCCAACAAGAACAATTTTCAGAGGAAAAGTCTATTTAGGGACTCACAGTTTCAAAGGTCTTAGTCCATAAAAGGCCAGCTCCATTCCTCTGGGCTCGAGGTGAGGCTGAACATCATAACAGAAGAGTGTGGTGGAGGAAGCGGCTCAAGGCAGGGCAACAGGGAGCAGAGAGAAGCTTCATACCAGACAAATATATGTCCCAAAGGCATGCGCCCAGTGACCTACTTGCTCCAGCCACATGCCACCTGCCTATGGTTGCCAGTTAATCCCTACAGGGGAATCAATTCACTGCTGGGTCAAGGCTCCTCTAACCCAATCATTTCACCTCAGCCTTTGCACTTTGTCACACATGTGTTTTGGGGGACACCTCACATTCCAACCATAATTACTCGTTGTGCATTTTCCCCCTTTATGGTTTCAGCATGTGTTTCCTCAATAGTTAAGGACATTGAACATCATTTCATGTGCTTACTGGACGTTTGTACATTATCTTTGGAGAAATGTCTATTCAAGTCATTTGCCCATTTTAAAATAGGGTCATTTGCTCTTTAATTGTTGAGTTGTAAGAGTTTTTAAATATATTCCAGATACAAGTGTCCTTTATCAGAGATGTGATTTGCAAGTGTTTTCTTCCAACTCCTGGATTATCTTTTCACTTTTTTGATTGCCTCATAGAATAAGTTGGGAAATGATATATATATATTTGTACATATTTAGAATGTACCAGCCTGCACTTCTTTTTTGTGTGGTGTCTGTTACTATTAATTTAATCTTCTTAGTTGTTATGAATAATTCCAATTTTCCATTTCTTCTTGAGCACTTTTGGTAATTTTTGACTTTCTAGGAATTTGTCTATTTCATCTAATTTATCTAACTAATTGGTATGCAATTATTCATAGTGTTCCCTTATAATCCTTTTTTTCCCCATAAAGTCAGTAATACTCTTCATTTTAATTACTGGATCTCTTTTCTTCCCCTCTCTTTTTTTCTTGATCAGAATAGCCAAAGATCTGTCACTTTTAAAAAATTACCTTTCAAGAAACCAGTTTTGGTTTTACTGATTTTCTCTTTCATCTATATCATTTATTTCTCCTCTAATCTTTCTGATTTTCTTCATTTTGCTATGGATTTATTTTACTCTTGTCTAGTGCCTTAAAGTGAACTACAAGGTTGTCGATGTGTGATCCCTTTTCTTTTTTAATATAAGCATTCACAGATATAAAGTTCCTTCTGAGCACTTCTTCACTCCATTCCATAAATTTTGGCAAGTTTTATTTTTGTTTTTATTAGTCTCAAAGTATTTTCTAATATCCTTGAGATCTCTTCTTTGATCCATTGGTTATTCAGGAATGTATTTTTAAATTTCGAGATATTTGTGAATTTCTCAAATTTCTTTTGGTTATTGATTTCAAATTTTACTCCAGAATAGCAGGAACAATCTGTATGATGTCATTCTTTGGGAATGTATTGAGTTTTTTTTTATGGCCCAATAAATGGTCTACTCTAGAGGATGTTCCCCGTACTTGAAGAGATGTCCCTTGTGTTGTAGTTTGATGTGGCATTCCACAGGTAACTGTCAGGTGTAATTGATCTATCAGCTTATTGTTCTTATGGCTAGTTGTTCCATGTCCTATTGAAAGTGGGTTATTAATATATCCAGTTATCAATGTTGAATTGTCTAACTCTCATTTTGATTCTGTCATCTTTTTCCACCTGTAATTTAGGACTCTATCATTAGGCACATGCGTATCTATAATTGTTGTGTATTCCTGATGTCTTTAGTGGAAACTTTGTTCCTTTTATCCAATGTTAGAATAGCCATTCAGTTCCCTTTGGTTATTGTTTGCATTATATATATATATATATATATATATATATATATATATATACATATATACACATACATATATTTTCTACATTTTTACTTTCTAATCTATCTTTGAATCTTAAGTATGTTTCTTATAGACATATAATTAGATCATTTAAAATTTGATTGTTTTTATTGGAATGTTTAATCTACTTATATTTAATTAACTACTGGTTGAGACAGTATTTATATGATCATCTTATTATTGTTTTATTTCTTTTTTTCCCCTACCTGTCTCTCTCTTTTGTGGTGCTGGGGATTGAACCCAGGGCCTGGCACATGGTAGGCAAGTGCTCTGCCACTGAGCCACACCCCAGCCCTTGCTATTTGTTTTCTGTCTCACACATTTTTATTTTTTTGATTCCTCCATTACTGTCTTCTCTGTATTAAGCATTTCTAGAGTACCCGTTTAATTTTCTTGCCAATTCTTTTACTGTATTTCTTTCAGTTCTTTCTTCATTGTATTCCCTGGGGAGCATAATTCGTATCTTAACTTACAGCAGTCTCCGCTGTTCCTGCATGCCCACACAGCCCCACATGCACATGATCTTCCTGACTCAAGGAGTATCTTAGAACTTGTCAAGGTCTGTTGTGGACATCTTGTTTCTCCATTTTTTCTTCAATTATTATTATTATTTTTTTGTCAGCATCTCATTTGCTCCAAGTGTTTTCCCTTCCTCAGGCAGTGGAAAACTCAATAATTGCTGCTGATTTCTTGGACAGACATGCCAGGGAAACCGGTGTTCTTTCCTGCGTCAAGTGACATGAATCAAGCCCTGTGGGTGGGCACCTTCAGGAGCATCCAGATAGGTTCAACAGTGACAAATTCTCTGTGGATGGAGCTTTGTGGGATTCCAAACTCTGAAGGCCCCTTCAGAGGCTGCACAAATGAGAGTTCTCCAGGTTTTGGTGATTGTGAGGCTTTGTTTTTTGAGAGTGAACAAGATGCTTCTAGGATGAGTTAGAAAGGAACAAACTCACCATTCTTAACAAGAGTGCCATTTTTTAAAAAAATAAATGCTTCTTGGATTGTTATATATATTGGGTTAATTTCTGGAATTTGGGGAAAGTTTGACTTTTTTTTTCTTTTTTGCCAGCATTTTCATTGCTTTTCTGGAGTAGTGGGGTTTTAGAGGTCCTTATTCCCTCCAGAAATTGACCTAGAGTAGGAGCTTTTACTTAATATTCAATAATTCTGAGCTCTGAGATTGTTATTTGTATTGGGAAGAAATAAAAACTCACTTCTGCCTTACCACCAATTTGAATGATGAAAGAGGAAGATCAGGAAGTACTTTAGATATCAGAGGAAACTCCTGCTGACAGAGGGTCATTGTCCTTTTGTAAGATGGCCATTTCATCAAAGAGAACATGATGTATTTCTATGTTTACTTAGCATGTATAAATCCTATACCACTCCTAAAGCTTGCTAAAAAGAAGAAAGAAGAAAGACCAGCTGACAGACAAAAACAGGTGTTTCCATGCACCTGAGTGTGGTTACTGTAATTTCTCACTGAACTTCCTGGTACCTGGGGTAAGCAGGGGGAATGCCATAGGAGGCTCTCACTGTCTGGTAAAAGAACGTAAACAAATGTATCCCTAAGAACAAATATTTTCCTGGCACTAATTTCTAGAAAAAATTTATTAAGTGGGTCTAGAGGGGCAGATTTGTACAACTCAACCTCCCCCAAGGGATTTCCATTCTCACAAAGCTCAGAGTCGTAATAAGCAAAGGCAGGAAGTATTTATGGGGGAAGTGTCAGTCTTGGAGGAGAGGACAGAACACTTCCAGCAAGGGGTGGAGGAACCTGCCAGGGAAGAATCCATCAAGGCAGAGCATTGAGGAGGCTGAGTTGAGGAAGGGATGGCAGAGGGCCTCTAGACCACCAGTGAGCATTCAGAATGAAAATGTTGGTGGCAGAAAGCATGCAGGGAGCATGGCCTGTTTGCTAAGCAATGTGTAAACCTCAGAGTAACCACACAAGGTAGGAAGACTTGTGGAAACTGAGAGCCAATAGTGGCATGAGACCACTGTTCTGATTGATATCCGAACAGTCGTCATCCAGAGCAGGAGTAGCAAACTCTTCTATAAAGATAGTTAATGGTTTAGGCTTTGTGGGCCACATGGTCTCTGTCACAATTTTTCCACTCCACAGTTATGTGCAAAAGTATCCATAGACAAGACAGATGAATGAGGCTGTGCTCAAATAAAATTTTATTTACAAAAGTTGGTGGAAGACTGTTTGGTTCACAGGCCGTCGTTAGCCAATTTCTGGTCTCAGCTGCTTATTCTTAAGTACTTTGTTTTCTGCCTGCTTAGCCAATAATCCTCATCCTAGATAGATGATTTGTGCAGGTGGGTGTATCGTGAAGCCCAGTGGAATTGTGTGCTGAGCATGGCCCCACTTCCTGCCTGGTCTGCCTCCTGCCTGCTGCAGAGGGTCCAGACAGATTACACTTGGTTTCACGGGGTCTTAGCTCAGATCCTCGACTTTTCAATTTAAGGTGTTTTTTTGCTCTTCCATGTTGCCTTTGTACTGATTTTAATTCCTTTTCCGTCAAAGATTTTCTCTGGTATTTAGAGATGGCTGATGGTAGGGGAGGGTAAGTATATGCTTAAAACCTCGGGTCAGCCTTCAGATTTTTGCCTTGCTATACTTGGCTATCTTTTGTTCCAATACCTTCAGCTACATCCATTCACTTTATGAGTGACGATTATAGCATCTAGCTTGATGAAAAGTTTCAGTCTTTGTGGGTCTTGGCTTGGGTCTTCAGATGACAGTACAGACTGACACCTTGCTCTAGAGCTGAGACAGGTGGGGTCTGTGGGAACTTTGGGACTCCACTGATTCAATTCAACGAATATTTATTGAGTGTTTACTATGGTCTAGTCACTGTGCTAGAAACTGGACAATGGAATTGTAGTCTCTGAGTTCTCAATGCTTGCAGAATAGTATGGGAAATAGACATTGCATGAATAGTCATAATAGAAACTGTGGTAAGTGCCAGAAAGGATATGCATAATATTATTTTGAGGAAGAGGGGATGCCTTCCATGTACTAGGTCCTTAAGGAATAATGATCAATCTTTTACACATGAATACAGTAGCAGCCGAGAATCTACTGCTCCTGGCTTTTATTCTTATCCTTGTTCTATTCCTGTGACACTGAAAATAAACTTCAACATTTGTTTTTCCAATATAACTAATATGACTAAGCCTAACACTTCTGTAATCCTAAGCAAGGAGATAATTGCTCTAGCCATCCCAAGGCTGTGATGCACATCGCTGTCCCACATTTTGGAGATGCAAAAACTTTGGGGTTTAAAATTGCTATCTCCTTAACAACTTCAGGATTTTTGAAGTTGTTAAGAGAATAATCTTCTCACCACTGATATCTGGGTCAGAAATTAAGCACTGCTTGGCTATGGGGTCAGACTCTTCCTGTTAGATGCCAGTTTAGACAGGATTTTGTTTTATTTTTTTCCTTTAACCTAGTCCTAGTTACTCTTTCTGAGTCTTATTTTTCCCTTTTGTAAAATGGGAACTCTTGGAACTATTGTGACAATTAAATGAGATTATACCTAGCCCATGCTAAGTGCTCAATAAATTCCAGATAATAATACTGCCGTTATTATGATTATAAGAAAGCAGTAGAGAGCTCAAAATAAAGCTTTAGAAACGGGCATGGAAATTTGGATAAGTTTAAAAGAATCCCACTGAGGTTTCTGCATTTGCAAAATGAGATAAAAATCTTGTCGGCTTAGAATTTCTATGGGGATGAAATGAGAGACTATGCATTGAGAGTGTATGTCCCAACAGCTGTCAAAGGGTCAGCTCTTAGAAATTGTCAGTCCCTATTATTAGAACAGGACAGAACCAATGAATGAAACTGGGCTTTGACCAGAGATCAGACAGACTCATCCAGGCAGGGCAGGGATCCAAGATGCCCTGAAGGGTTGGTCAAAGGGTGCCTGAGAATCCATATAGGTGTGTTGGGGTCACTTGGCCACAGGCTCATGGCTGATGTTCAGGGAGGAAGAAGGAAACAGGACTGAGCCCCCAGAGACTGAACTTGGGAAAAGGAAAAATGAGAAAAAGGGAAAAAGGGAAGAATCCAGATTAGAAAGGAGAGGGGACACGGTGGCAGGGCACATGCATAGGACTGTCAGGAGTGCCACAAGCGAGTTGGTGCTCTTCACTTCTTTTGGCTTGGAAGGCGCACTGGATCTGGAGTCTGCAAGTGGTGGCTGGAGGGACTGGGGTGTTGGGTCATTCCAGGTCAAGCCAGTGGCTCAGCTGGTGAGTTGCTCGGTACAGCTATTGGCAGATGTAAAGTAGTGGAGTGGGGAGTGGAGAAGACAGAGTCAGGGAAGCCGGAGATCGGCTTCCAAGTTCAGACCACAAAGGCACTTTTTCTTTGTGTCAGAGATCAGGGATCAGAAACTCTGCATCTGCCTGGAGTATGGATGTGTGAGTAGCTGGATCCCCATAGGTCTTGTCTTCCTCCACAGGGATGTTTCTTGGAAAGAAAATCTCCTTTCTTCCACAGTCAAGGAAACAAATGCCTGTTCTGTGATTTGGCTTCTGGGTAAGAATCCAAATTTTGTTCCCTGAGGGTCTGGAGAAAACAACTTCAGCCCAAGGACATCCCAGGACAGCAAATGGTAACAAACAAAAGTACAGCAGGAAATAGGATCAGGACGAGATTTATGGGTCCTGTCTTCATGGACTGTTCCAGGGAGAGTGGGGAGAGCAGTGGAGGCCAGGCCTGCTGAACCTATGAATCCTGCTTGAGGTCCTGGGATACTGAGCAGGGGAGAAAGGAAGGCCTCTCCTAGTGAAAGAGGCCTATCTTCATGGACTGTTCCAGGGAGAGTGGGGAGAGCAGTGGAGGCCAGGCCTGCTGAACCTATGAATCCTGCTTGAGGTCCTGGGATACTGAGCAGGGGAGAAAGGAAGGCCTCTCCTAGTGAAAGAGGCCTAAGGTTTTCACAGCTCAGCCAGGGAGGTCGGTGGCTGCCTCAGCATTGCGTGGGGCTTCTCAGCTGTCAGAATAGTCTCAGTAACAAACTTGACATTCTAATACTTGAGAGAGGCCTGTGCCCCTCCTGGATGCCCATAAATCTTCTTTCAAGACAAGGGAGCAGAGAAAGCTTGAGTTGTTTCTTCTCAGCTCTTACATGGGCCAAATTCCTTGCACTTTTTCCAAAAGCCCAACAGCTGCCTCATTGCTAAAAATGATGAGGGCCTCATTGGTCCAAGGCGATGCTTGCCTCCTTCACTGCGGAGCAGGGGCCTGGCAACTGAGTTGTCTGTGTATTAAATCCATTTTCCATTGCTACAGCAAAATACCTGAGGTTGGGTAATAAATAAAAGAGAGTTTTGTTTATCTCACAGTTTTAGAGGTTCCAGGGAATGGCTGTCATCAGCCCAGCTGTGGTGAAAACCTCAAGTCTGATGGCATCATCATGCAAGACAGTGTGGTGAGACAGGAAGTCAGAGTGCCAGAAGGGGCCAGAATTGCTCTTTTATAACCACTCACTTCTGTGGGTCCTGTAGGTGAACTATGTCAGCCCTTTCTGGGGCAAGGCCCCCAGTGAGCCAATTACCTAAAGGCCTCCATACCTCTCAATATGGCCACACTGAAGATCAAGCCTCCAACACATGCACCTTTGCTGAATAAGTCATATCAAAACCATATCAGGTGGTAACTTCCTGTCTTGATGAGGACTTCCTATTTAAGTGTCCACAGATGTGGTTGATGCCCAGCATTGCTTCTAGAAGGGTATGCCATGGTTTGGTGCAGTGGTTCTCAAACTTTGGTGTGTATGAGCATAAACTGGATGTGTCTTAGGAGTTCAGATTTCTGGATTGCAACTGTGATGGTTCGGATTCAGCCAATCTGAAGCAACTCTGCTGGTCTGTGGTTTATGAAGCTTCCCAGGTATCGCGAGAACAGCTGGGCCATGAATCATGCTTGGAGAAATGTGGACAGTGTGGGATGAGTCTTTGGCTGGGATTCAGAAAAAGGGAGTTCTGGTCTTGATCTCCCCCCAGTGTGCTGTACAACCTTGTACAACTTGCCTTCCCTCTTTGGACCTGTTTCTTATATAAAATAAAAGAGTTTGACTAGAGCAGCAAGTCTCACCCCCAGGCTGCACAACAGGTTCTTATGGTAGCTTTGACAAAATGCTGGTACCTAGACCACGCTCTCAGAGAACCCAGGGGTCAGGCTAGCATGGCATTCCAACACTCTGGGGTGAATTGTGTGGTGTGGCCGTATGCGTGTTTGAAGAGCTTGCAGGTGGCTATTTACTGTGGGGTTGAGGACTGTTATCTACATGATGCCCAGCTTTCCTTCCTATTGTCAAACTCTGAATCTGCAAAGCGCCCCATTATCTATGCCTTATTTCTTCATTAATCCCTGTCACAGGGGAAGGGTTTTCTATGTAATACAATTTTCCAAGTAATTAAAGAGTACTGAATAATTAAAGAGTTTCTAAATAATTGAAGAGCAATCATTAAAATACTGTTCAAAACTTTGTCTCTACATTAATTTCTTTTCTTAACAAAATATCAAAATCATTGGATGATTTAAATTTGCTGCAATAGTCATCTATTTGTAAATTCATTTCATAAGTGTGCATTTTATGTTTACTGAGTGTTAGGTGCTTATGAAAAAAATTGTTATAGTACAGCCTAAAGATTGAGGGACCATGGTTAGTAATAGTGATAATGGTAAGTAATATTTGAACATTTATCAAGTGCTTACTACGTGACATGCGCTGCTCTAAGTGTGATGGTTTTATTGTGTCATTCAGTGCTCACAATAATCTTCTCAGGCAGACATCTTTATTTTCCCATTCTACAGATGAGAAAAGCAAGGCACATAGAGGTTCTATACTTTCTCAAGGTCACACAGCCAGGAGAACTGGGATTCCAATCAGTCTCTGACTCTCTAAGGGGTATGGAGCATGGTTGTTCCCTGCTGAGGATCAGTTTCTTTCTGTGCTGAATGACCACTGAGCCACTTTGGTCCCTCGTACCTCACAGGTCTATGTCTGCCTTCCAGGTCCCTCAGGAGGTCTCTCACCTGCATCAAGGAGAGCCTGCGTATATTCATCGACCTGGGGGAGACAGCCAAGGCCGCTGAGGCCTGGCTTGGGGCTGGGCGACTCCACTACATTGTGCAGGAAGATGAGCTGGTGGAGCTGTACTTGCAGGTTGGTGGGGATCTGCTGACTTGGGCCATTTGAGGAGGCAGCCATTCTTTCCAAATGGACTGGCTGGAACCAGAGAGGTCCATGTCCATGCCAAGAGGTCATGGGGACTGGCAGAAGGGTACTGGGCTGCAAGATAGGAACTGGAGAGCTGCTGTGTTCTTTTCAAGTCTCAGTGTTGCTGACTGGAAGGTGCAGGTTTTGGACCAGATCCTGATTTCCAGTTTCAGTCTAGGCGCCTTCTGTACCATTATGTATTCATTTTCCTTTGGCTCAACTTAGTTTTTTTATCCTTGGCCTTCTCCTAAGTAATAATATCTGAAATCGCTGGTTTGCTGTGTTGTTAATTTTTTTTCTAAAATACATTAAAATAAATGATTAATGATTAAAAATCACTTCTTATACCACTAAAAGAAATCTCTCATGCCATGATTGAGGAAAATGCTAAACCAAGACTCTCTGAGTCTTCTTCCATGCCTGTGTATGTACAGGCCAATTCCAGATCTGGGGAATTTTAGCAGAGGGTCAAAGTAGGTGGGGTCCGGATCTTACTCCTGCCAGTTCTGGGGAGGTCTGGAAGCTTGTCTCTCTGCCTTTGAGAGCCTCTCTGTCCCACCCAGGCAGCCATCCAGACAGCTTTGAAGTCAGAGGAGCCCTCCCTGGCCCTCAAACTCTACGAGGAAGCTGGTGATGTGTTCTTCAATGGGACCCGCCATAGGCACCGCGCCGTGGAGTATTACCGGGTAAGTCATGGACTGTGCGAGGTGCTGAGCCAGGCCCTGGTACGAACGTGCACAGGCCCAGCCTGGACTTCAGCCCAGGTCCCTCGTACCCTTTCTTGCTGGTATTCCTTTTCCTTTTCTTCCCTGGCCCAGCATGCGTATTCACGCTTCCTAGAATATGCATAGGGATCTGATAAACTCAGTGTCATTCTCAGCCTTGATAAGTTCTCCTTCCTGGAGTAATACATCATAGTGATCACATCTTTTGGGTGCATGGTACTTTATAGTTTGTAGCATACCTCCACATTTACCAGTGTTTGCAACTTGCTCCTGATGGTGTGGCAGGGAGATGACTTAAAGAGGTGCATGAGTGGGCCCTAACAACGTTTCACTGTTTTTATTAAGCATGTACTAAAATGTCTTTTAAAATTTAACATGTATAATGCCAGGTCGCCAAATCCATGATTTCACAAACATTATTGCAAAGAATGAGGCAGGGAAATCAGAGTTCATTAAAAGATAATACTAACTAAACAGATGTCCAGAAATTAAGCAGATGCATCAATTATTGTTCAGCATGGGCTGATGTGTGGGTAACCTCCTTATCTTATTTGAACCTAACATTTTACTTATGCAGACACTCATTCATTTGTTCAGTTATTTGCTTATCAAGCATTATCACCCGAGATGCTCCAGCACTAGACTAAGGGTGGGCAGAACAAGAAACATACCCCTGACTACTGTTCCAGGCTCTTAATTCACGGGCATTTTATAGATGAGGAAACTGAGACGCGGAGAGATGATGTGGCCCACTGACAACTCCATCATCAGAAAATAGCCACGCAGCTGAGAGGTGAACTGATTCCCAGGTGACCTTGGGGAAAGTAACTTTCCTGCGTTTAGCTACTCCAGTTGTAGGAGGGCTGGTGACCTCCAGTTCTGTCACCTCTCAGACCTAGGCAAAGCACCCGGAGCAAGGACTGGGAGAGTGAGTTGAGAAAAAGCTCACTTGGAGAAAGAGCAGGCCATCCTCAATCCCTTCCAGGACAGCACAGGCTTCTGAGGACACATGTGCCACAGGCTGAGGTTCCTGTGCCTCCCTCCTCAGGTTGGCGCTGTTCCTTTAGCAAGGAGGATGAAGGCACTGAGAACCGAGCTCCGGATTTTCAACAAGCTGACGGAGCTGCAGATCAGTCTTCAGGGCTATGAGAAGGCTTTGGAGTTTGCCACATTGGCTGCCAGGCTGAGCTTAGTCACAGGTAGGTGGTCCCAGTGGTTGGGTACATTAAGTGGGAGGAGCAAACACTGGTCAAGGATGGATAATAAAGCAGTAAGCTTCGACTCTGGACTCAGACTTCATGGGTTCAAATCCCAGGTCCCACTATCAGGGAAGCCTTAATTAAGCATTTTGTTCAACTTCCATAAACCTCGAGTTTGTCATCAGCAAGGCAGGATTAAAAACATGACAACTTGTGCCGTTGTTTTGGTGAGCAGAGGTTATCCGTGCAGAGGCTGCAGCACCATGCTGGGCATGAAAGACCTTGGGCAGTGTTACCTGTGCCCATCACATGCTGCGGTTGGTGCAGTTTTCGAGTGTAAGGCTAATGGCATTTTACCCCATGCATAGACAAAGCCTCTGTTACATAGGAACTTTGCCCTGAATTCTTAATTGGTGGATAGTCAGAAGAACTTTTTCCCATGTAACAGAAATGTAAGTGAAGGCCAGCTTCCCGTGAGCCTAACTCGCAACATAGCTGAAATAGCTTGCGTTTGCAGCCAAACCTAGTGGGAAACAGGCGCGTTATGAAAGCAAAGTAGAATAGAAAAGGTTTGAAGAGTCCTCGTCCTGACTGCTGGTGCCTGAGGAAATGCAGGTCTGATTACAGAAGCCTGATTCGATGGAGGGGTAAATGGAGACCTCTGCGGTGGCTGTAGAAGGCACCTGTGGGCACTTTCAAGGACATCTGACGCGAACAGTCATGGACTTTGTTGCGTCTAATTGCACTTGAGAGCTCTCGCCCTCATTTTCTTGGTGACTTTTTTTTTTTCTTACTGAAAAAACCTCATCTGAGTGACTACCTAGCCTCAGGAAAGGACTTGGGGTGCCCAGCAGATCTGTCTGAACTCTCTCCCCCTCCCAGATCGGGGCTGGCAGGAGTCAGTGACACATCTTTGACATGCGCTTCTCTGTGACTGGAGTTTTTGCATGTCAGAGAATTTTCTCTCCTTTGGACTTTCTCTTTTAATTTTGAATTTTGGCACTTTGAAGTTTCAAAATGATGTTTTTAGGAGACATGCAACAAATATGATTGTAAGCCTTTGTTTCCTATAAAAGATAATTTTATATTAAATTGCTTACTTAGTTATTAAAACAATGAACCCACCAAAACCCCAGACATGAAGTCACAGGCCCATTATAAACAATATTATAAAGTGAACGGGTCTCTGTGGTGTATGTGAGATGAGAGCTGGTCAAGCCGCGAGGGAGCGATTGCTAGTGTAACAGACCGACGGAGCTCTCTTTATGTGGAGAAGGCATTTGTTAGACAGTTATTCATTGCAAGGGATTCCTGTCTTTTCAGTTAAGCCAGTCTTGTCACCATGTTTTATCACAGGGATTTTCTTTTTTTTTTTTCTTCTTCTTTTTTTTTGCACCAGGGATTGAACCCAGGGATGCTTTACCACTGAGTCCTTGTTATTATTATTATTATTTTTTTCGGGAAAGGGCCTTTCTAAGTTGCTTCACACCTCACTAATTTGCTGAGGCTGGCTTTGAACTTAAAGTCCTCCTGCCTCAGCCTCCCGAGCTTCTGGGATTATGTGCTTGTGCCACCATGCCCAGCCCATCACAGGGATTTAGAAATAATTTTACCCCGTAATCCTGAATGACAATGTCCTCTTCCATAAGAACCACCTTTTCTTTAGGGAATCATCCGCAGAAACCCCGATAGCACACTCACTCTACTTGGTTACTCTCAGAGAGCTCTCTGCGCTTTCTTTTCCAGCACTCTTGGCAGGTGCAGTTTCTTATTTGTTTGTTTGTGGCATTCTTTAAGGAATGTCTGTGTCCTACCAGGCCATAAGCCTCATGCCGCAGGGGCCTCCTATGTTATTTCCTCTGCGCTGGTGGCTAGTAGAGCTTCAGAAGGACTTATGGAAGGATTGAGTGAATTCACGATGCAAAGTGCTGGCCACGAGGTATCTGTCTCAGTCTTCCAATTCCCAGGAGATCAGAAGCAGGAGCTGGTGGCCTTTCACCGCCTGGCCACTGTGTACTACTCACTGCACATGTACGAGATGGCTGAGGACTGCTACCTAAAGACCCTGTCCCTTTGCCCACCGTGGCTGCAGAGTCCCAAGGAGGCGCTGTACTATGCTAAGGTGTATTGTCGACTGGGCCACCTCACCTTCTACCAGCTGAAGGTAAGAGCCAGACTTCCAAGGTTGTGTGAGTGGCTATCCAGCCGCACCCTTCTCTGACCCAAAGATAGTAAGATTCCTCTGGGGTGGAGTTGAGAGGACCTGGGGGACCAAGATGAGGAGTCTTGGCTTACAATGGGGAGTGGCTTCCACAGGGACACAGTGGCTCTTTCCACTAAGCCCCACTGGGGATCTTAAAGGTGCTCCCATGTTTACTGAGGAGATAGATCATAACTCTTCTTTCTCCTTACTCTGCTGTAACTCCTGTGGTCACTTTATCTACCAGACACTCCACACACATTGCCTGGAGCTGCAATTCCCAGGAAGGCCTGCAAAAATATGTGAGCCCTGCCACCTGCAAGGAAAATAAAAAACAACTATAAATTCCAAAATAAAAGTCAAAATTAATACTTAATTGTATGCCCACAAAATGTTATAGCTCAACTGAAACTTGTTGTTTATGAAGTTTTATAAAACTATTTGATGAGAAATGTGGGTGAACATTAATATGTTTGAGAAAATGAGGTGTAGGACCATTGAATGTGTACCTAAGTCCTAAGAAGGCTTTAACACTATTTTCTTGCTTGCTAGGCTGGAGTTGAATGAAGTTATTTTTCCAGCCACGTCTTGAATTGTGTTGGTGGTCTGCAATTCTGTATTACAAGTCTGACCCCTAGAACTGTTTCCCCAAGTTCAGTTTCCCCTTACCAAAGGTCTGTGACCTCCCAAGCACAACTCTTGATGTCTTAATGCAGTGAATTCTGATTCTCACCCATGTTTGACCCATGGGAGCCTCAGGGCAGCTCTGCTGTCTCTTTCTCTGGACCAGACTTCTTTTCTGGCCTGAATTAATCATTGACTGATGAGAGTTAATGAGAACCAGATATCTTTTTGTGAGTCTCACCCAAAGAAGCATCAGTTTCTCATCCCTGCCATATAGGAAGGGACAAGGGGGAGGTGTAGGACTCCTTAGCCATCTTGCTGAAGTCCCACAGCTCTCAGGAGGTGGTTCAGGGACAGAGTGTGCCACTGTCTGATTGAACCGACCAAGGAACTGCAAAGGAAAGAACTCAGTTCAAAAAACCTTAAGCAGAAGGTGCAAATTATTGGCTAAATAACTGGAAACTGGGCATATATTTAATTTTGGGTAATTTTGGATCCTGATACTCCAACATCATCATGGATTTCCTTATCTCCCTCTGTATCCTTTGGCTCTGGATATTTCTATTTCTCTCCAGCTTTTGGGAGGCTCCAGCCCATGTCCAAAAGGATAAGTGACCATTTTTCCTGTTGGTTCAAACAGAAGAGTCCTGGAGAGTGATGGATAGGTCGGGCTGGGTCATGTACATACCCCTGGAGCGCTGCATCCAGGGTAATGATGTATTGTTGCCCGGGTAAGGAGGGGCGCTGTGATTAGCATAGCCCCTGGGACCATGGTGGAGTGGGGGAGGAGCTCTCCTGAGGAACCAGGACATGGGGATGAGCAGAAAAACAGCTGGTGTTTCCAGCGCTGCCTCCCTGTCTGCCTCGGAAGTGTTTGCTAATGCTGTCTCTCCTTTGTCCCCTACTGTGGGGTTAGGATGCCCATGATGCCATTGAGTACTTCCTGCTGGCCCTGGCAGCAGCAGCCCTGCTGGGTGATGAGGAGCTGCAGGACACCATTAGGCGCAGGCTGGACAACATCTGCCAGAGCCCCTTATGGCAGAGCAGTCCCTTGGGGTGCTCAGAGAAGGCGTGGTGGCTGAGCGGCAGGGACCTGGCCCTCTGAGGAAAGCTGTCCCTCCTTTGACCAGTTGGAATGACCATATGCTGCCTCATAGGCTCTTAGGTCCTAATCAGGAGGGTCTGAGTCATCACCTGGCCCAGCCCCCTCATCTTAGGATGAGAAGAGCGAAGCCCAGAGGGTGAGAGAATCCTTCTGGGCCACATAGGGAGCTGATGACAGAGCGGCAAGAAGTCCTGGCTCAGGGCTCTGCCCTGGAGCCTTTTCCAGGTGACTGTGCCCTACCACACAAGCAGCGTCCGAAATGCATTTTCTCAACATGGAATTCTGGAGAAAATGAGAAACCATGCCCCCTGGGAAACTTCCTTCCTTCCCCAGGGAGGAAATCAGGCAGGCCCTGGTGAAAGGGTGGACAGATTGGAATACATGCTCTTCGCCAGTTCCTCAGGGACAGATCCCTCCGCTCGCCAGAGGAGGAAGCCACAGTTTTCTTCCTTTCTTCAAAACCAAAGGTGGTGCCCCTCTTCAGGCTCATGGGGACTGGCAGGAGAGAATCCACCATGCTCTTAGCTTGGAGTGTCCAGGTTGGGCACACAGAGCGCAAGATCTGCCTGACATTCACCATCGCCAGCCTGCCTTGAATTTGTGCTCCCAGAAACTCCCACAAACCTTTCAAGGGCCAAAGCTTGAAAATTGAGCATTAAGAAAATTGTGATATGAAGTACATATAAATAGCGTACACCATTATATATTGACCATTTACGTTTACACACATTTTGTCTCCTTTATCATGGACATAAACGAAATGGGTTGAAGTTGAGCTAAATTTCAAGGTGCCATCTGATTCAGGGTAGCCCCTACATAAAGCAACTTTATCAATTATCTTTAAAGCACTGAGTGGCTTGAAATAGTATTTATTACTGCCTAGTTTCTGTGGAGTAGGAATCCAAGTGTGATTTAACAATAGGTCTGGCTCAGGGTGGCTCTCAGGCTGTGGTCAAGGTGTCAGCTGGGGCTGCTATCATGAGTTAAGCTTTTGCTCCCAAGTGCACTGGCATAGCTGTTGGCAGGACCCTGTTCCTCACTGGCCTCACTGGTGGATGGCTAGAGGCTGCCCACAGTCCCTTGCTGCGTTGGCCTCTCCCTGCAGCCCCTCCCAACATGGCAGCTTGCATCCTAAGGTTAAGCAAACAAGAGGAATGGGAGTGAGAGTGAGCGTGAGCGAGGGAGAACCAAGTCACTGTCCTTTCTTGACCTAATTGCACAAGTGATATGCCTATTCTATTTATTACAACTGAGAAACTAGGGCCAGCCTACACAAAGGGGGATGGTTACTGAGGGCATGGATACTGGGGTGTGGAGAATTATTTGGGATCATTTCAGGAGCTATCTACCATACTGTCTGAGTTTTTGTTTTGTTTTCTTTTGCTTTGTTGTTTTGTACTGGGAATTGAACACAGGGTGTTTTACCACTGAGCTGCATTCCCCAGTCCATGGTGTCTTTTATTTCATTTGCCTCAAAGTTGCAATCATCTTGCCTCAGCCTCCCAAGTCACTGGTATTATATACATATGCCACCTTGCCTAGCTACACTCTGAGTCCTTTAATGGAATCAGGAATTCTTTAAGGCAGTGAACTCAAAGTATGTTCCAAAGACCATCAGCATCAGCATCGCCTATGAGATTATTTGAAATGCCAATTCTTGGGCCCCCACCAAGACATCTGAATCAGAATCCCTGGACCCTAGAACCCTAGCTCCTGCAAGATCTCCAGGTGATTTGAATGCACAGTAAAATTTGAGGAGCTCTCTAGGGTAGGGTTTCTCTGGTAGTGTGCATAAGTTGAACACAAACTAGTAGTTCCTACTCTTCTAATTCTGGTTTAGCAGGCTAGGGACCAGGAACGGGCATGTCTAGTGAGCAATTCCAGTGATCCTGGTGCAAGGTTCACCCTTGCTCTGAGCAGTGTGCACATATAAGGAGATCAGGCCCTCAGTACCTCCACCTGCTGCCCATCAGCATAGACCATCTGCCCTTCATTCCTAGGTTTTTTGAGGCTGACCAGGTGATGCTTGTGTGGTGGGCTGGGAAGGAAGGGGTGCACTGAGTCACCATAATGTCTTCTGGTCACTGAGGTTGTCTACACATCACAACACTTTTCTCTTAGGGGTTTGGTTGCTGTCAAATACTTCTACTCTAGAAAATATTCTTTCCTAGGAAGGAAATGAAATGATTTAGTCCATTACCATGTAAACTAGATGCAGTTTTTCTCCCACCACAAGCTATAAAATATCCGAGCTGGGAGGAATGCTGTGGTTGAGGCTAGCCAGGCTAATCTCCCATGCAGAGCCCTTTCAACAACATTCTTGGGAGATGGTCAGGGGCACATGCATTCCAGAACAGTTACACATTTTGTATTTGAAGGAGGCTTGCTTGGTCCTGGAACCCTTGCTATGTACCATTCTCACTCTGACTTGCATTACAGATTCTTTTCCTTTTCCCACCGACTGATCACTCTGCTTTGGCCAGATTTGATGCTGTTCCTCTGAAAGTGTGGTTCCCAGAACTGCACCAGAATTTGCTGGTGGGTGATGAGCAAAGAAATATTACTTTAATTCATGCACTATAATGTTGCATCTTAAGTTTGTGTTAAGGGTTTTCTCCTCCCCAGCAGTTGCATCTTAACCTTGGCTCACGTTGAGCTTTATCATCTCTTGAAACCTATATATTCTCACCTGAACTTCTGTTTGGCCATATCTTTCTCAATTGCTGCAAATATATATATAAATAGACATATATAGGCACACACATACGTGAAGGACATTATGTCTATCCACCTTACATTGCATTGAAAGTTTTCATTAAATTTTTCTAGCTCTATGTGTTTTGATTCACCTGTAAATCTGGTAATTTTACCTCTAACTAGGTCAGATATAAATATTCAGTATACTTTCAAAGACAAGGGTAAGACTCTTTAAATGAACAAAACATTGTACTATATAATTGCAATCACTACACCTTATATGTAAATTGCTTGCTTAGTCTTTTAAAGTGTTTGAAATTTTCATTTTGAAAATGTGGACTAATTATTTCTCTTGGAATTTTTCCATGCTCTTTTTTTCTCATGATCCACAGGAAGTGAAGTGGTGATTGGATCTGGTCTCTATTTATTATGCATATATCATAGCCAAAGGTGAATTTGTTACCTTCTTTATCTTATTCCTCCTCCCCAAACTTCTGTGGGTCACCTCCCTCCTGGCTCCTTGTATCCAATCTAAATAAAGAACAAGGACAGAATTGCAACATTGTGGAAAACCCTGTCGCTTGTTTTCTCAGCTTTCAGGTTCCCTATTGCCCTATCCAAGAGCCTTAACATTCTGAATGCGATTACTTCTCTTATCCTTTTCTTATTTGCTTTTCCATTAGTTTAAGATACTTATATATATTGTGTGTGTTCTTCTAAAATGCAATGTAACTAGTTTTACAGAAGTTTATTTGGGGAAGGGAATATGCAGGGGTGAAGGATGTCAGAATTGGAGGTGGGGAGCAGACACCAGGGTCTAGGAAACCTAGATTTTGACATTAAATTGCAGGTTGACTTTGGGTACATCACTTAACCTCTATGCACCTCAGATCTCTGAACTCTAAAATAAGTTTTCCCCCATGTTCCTTTTCTGTGATGTTATTTCCTTACTACATAAGCAGGGTAACAGATGGTATCTGGGACATGAAATCATACCTTATACGTTAATTTTATTCTCTTCTTTTTACAGGTGAGTAAACTGAGAAACAGAAAAGTGATTTTTTTTTTTCTAGCAGTTTGGTAGTTAGTGGCAAACACAGCAGTATTCCAGGTCTCATGACTCAAGGACGTAGTTGGCAGGGCTTCCTTCCCAGGTGCATGTATATGTTTGCAGATATGTATGTGAGCATGCATTTATCACCATATGCACCTCCTGAAGTTTTGTCGAAGTTTTTTTTTTTTAAAGACAGAAGGACAGTGAGAGAGAAAGAGAGAGAGAATCAATTTTATTTAGTTTTTCATGCGGCTTTCATTGCTTCCACACTTTGTTGTGGGGTTTGAACCCGTGTCCTCACACATGCCAGGCAAGCCACGTAAACGCTGAGCCACTGCTCCAGCTCCTTGCCAAAGTTTTTTGATTATTGATTTACTTTCCTTAACAGTATAGGTTCATTTTATAAAGGATAAGTGTTCCATATATAAGAAATACTTGTATGGCTTTCTCTAAGTGGAATTCCATAGGCAAAAATAAGTACAATGGGAACAAAACAGTGCACTAAATTCAAGTTAGGTCCTGTTGTTCACTGCAAGTGCCCAGCCTAAGCATTACCTGAAAATAGATTAACAAGTAGCAGGGAATGGAGGAGACAGACTAACACTAGTCACTTTCTTTTATTGTGTCAGAAGAACACAGAAAGCCGTGAAGAGAACTAAGCTCCTCACAATGAGACTCAATGACTTCTGGGCCATATCTGGGCACATCCTCCCCAGTTCATGGACATTGGGACTCGTTTGGATGAGAAAAAGGGGCAAATGCTATACTGCACATTGTGATTCATGATCAGAAGCATTGTGATAGGAGTCAGTGATGGGCTATTATGGGCTCTGAGAGGAGGGGATTTTACCAGGCATGGGGTCAAGGGCATCCTGGAGAAGGAGGAAGCTGAATCCTGGACAGAAAGGTCTACTTACTCATAACTGCAGGTCAGCAAATTGGTGTTGGTGGACAGGGCATGTGTCAAGCGAAGGTTCAGAGCAGGAAGAAGCATGATGTTTCCTGAGAACAGCAGTGAGTTCAGCGAGGCTGGAGCAGAGTCCAAGGAGCTGGGGCAGGATGTGAAAGAAGAGGTTGGAGAGGGTGCTGGAGATAGGCCAGAAAGGGTTTGGACTTCACCTTGAGGTTGAGGACGGGCCACAGAAAGGTTACTAAGCAATTAAGAGAGATATGTAGAATTTGTTGCTTTAGAAAGATGATTCTGGAAGCAGCATGAGAATGATGAAAGACAGCCGAAGTGAAGATGGAGGCCCTTAGGACCTGGTTGTTGCAACACGCACTCCAGCCCTTATTTGAATTTCACCCTTTCCCCTACTAATGCCCTTTTTCTGAACCAGGATCCCATCTAGAGTGCCACATCGTGTAAGTCACCACATTTCCCTAGCAGGCTCAGATCTGTAACATTTTCTCAGTCTTAGGAAAGAAACCTAATCCAGCACTCAAAACTAATGAGGGTATTTTTTTTAAAAGAGAAGGACAGAGAGAGAGAGAGAGAAAGAGAGAGAGAGGGAAGGAGAGGGAGGGAGGGAAGGAGGAGAGAGAGAGAGAGAGAGAACGAGAACCAATTTTTATTGAGGAGTTATTTTTTCACATGGCCTTTGTTGCTCTGACACTTAGTTGTGTATATGTGTGCTGGGGTTTGAACCCGTGTATTCACGCATGCTGGGCAAGCTCTGAGCCACTGCTCCAGCCCTAGTGAGGGTATTTTTAAAAGGAGTTAATTTTTGCCTCCTAAACAAATGCAAAGTGTAACTCCACCCATCAGTCTGTTTGTTTTAGTTAAGCTTTAAACTTGCTTTTTATACTAGGTTTTGTCTTCCACTTTGTGATTCAATCACATTCTGTTCCTTTCTAGTGTAAACCTTGATGTTAAGATCTTCAGCCAGCTCTCCAGCTGTGGCTGGGACTCTGGCCCTGCATTCAGGGACCTGTGGGTCTGCAGCAGACCACGTTGAGGGAACTGAGCAAGTTACTTTGCCTCTTTAAGCCTCCACTATTGCTCTGCTTGGAGTTTTAATTGAGGCATCATGTGTGCATGACTTGGCATAGGCACTCAGTTGGTGGTAGCTGTCACAGGAAGCAGAATTAAGTAGTCTTAGTGTATCTGGTTTTGCCCCCTGTGGTGAGGAATGGGGCAAGTGTTGGGGATTCTCCTTGCTCCTGACCTTTACCTTGGCCATCTTACCTCCTGGGTGGGACAGCCTGTCCTTTCCAGTGTGCACCTCCCTGAGCCTCTCACCCTAGTCAAGGTTTTAGAACTCAGAGGGGTTGGTGGACAGAGTCTGCTGGAAGTCTATGAACTTGCAGTTGAGTTGGTTCACATTCTTCTGAAGGGTGTCTTTCCCCCAGAGAAACAGAGGCAGGTGGTGGCAGCTTAGAGGTGTGGACTCTGCTCATCTGTGATGGGTCAGAGGTGTGGCTGAGACTCCATAATGGGGTGGCTCAGCTTAGTTTCTCAGGAGAGGTTGGCAGGCAAGTGGGAGGGATGGAGGCTTTATTTTAAAAATTATTTTGAAGATAGGAACTCCAGCTCTCCTGGGGCTGCCTCTGATTCATTGTCCTGGGCATCAAGGTAGACCAGGGGTTGAGTCCTTTCAGGTGAGCTTCCGGACAGGTTGGGTGTGGGGAGGGTGGCTGAGGTCACATGGGTAATGAATAGAAGGCAGGTTTGATTTCTGTGAGAAATCAAGTGCTCCAGCAGAGGGCAGTAGTGTCTTTCTTAAATAGTACATATCTATCACTACCAAAGAATGAATTTAATAGCTCTCGATCAGACTACAATAGCAGTTTGAAAACGCTGACCCACAGTTAGAAAGGCATTTTATCTTATATTCCAGCATACTTATGTGCAGCATGCACGTTTGTTGGACAAATACTTTTTATTCCTTATAACACAAAATGCAGTCTGATGTGTGTGTGTGTGTGTGTGTGTGTGTGTGTGTGTGTGTGTGAAGGGTTGAACCCAGGGACTCTTAACCACTGGGCCATGTTCCCAGCCCTTTTTAATTTTTTTTTATTTAGAGACAGAGTCTTGCTAGGTTGTTTAGGGCCTCGCTAAACTGCCAAGGCTGGCTTTGAACTTGTGATCCTCTTGCCTCAGTCTCCAGAGTGGTTAGGATTACAGGTGTGCGCCATCACACCCAGTTTGGATCTATTCATCTTTTAAAAAATACTATTCTAATTAAAAATAAATATGCAGTATGATGTGCTAAATGGATTCATCATTCACTAATGTGCAGTTTGAAAAGTACTGACCTGGAGGCTGCTCTCTAAAGAAGTACAGGAGAGTTCTGGGTTTTGTTTTTTCTTATATATCATTTGATGGACAACTTTTTGAGACCAGAAATTGAGTACATTTCAAAATAAAATAATGGTTGACATCGAATATGTGTTATGCATTAGGTTTTATGCAAAGCCTTTGTGAGGATTCTTTTGTGTAATCCCACATTTCAAGGCAGATAATATTTAGTTCCATTGAGATTTAGAGAATGGAAGTGTTTTATGTAAACCTGCATTAATAAGTGGTTGAGGTGAGACTTGAACCCATGACTCTGATGCTGGAATCAGCACTAAACATACTATCGTATGTCTACAACAGGAGCACATTTGTGGGAGAGATGCTATCACTAATGTGATCACAAACAGAAGTTAGATTAAAAGTTGTATCTATTGTTTCTACATATGCATTTATGATTGTACAACAACACCTCAATAAAATTTTAAAAAGTTGTAACTGTAACTTGCAGTATTGGTGTGAAATCTACCCCCTGATTCTAGTGGGTAAAAAAATTGATAATGCCCAAATGGAAAATGGAAGAAGGAAGAGAAAGGTTAAAATGGCATGGTGGAGGGCTGGGGCGGTGGCTCGGCAATTGCAGCACTTGCCTTGCATGTGTGAGTATGCGAGTTCAAACCACCGTACACAACCAAGTGTCTGAGCAGTGAAAGCCACATGAGAATAAAGTTGAGCCTGTCTTTCTCTAAGAAAAAAAAAGGCATGGTGGAGATAGGTCAAAACAAATTCTAAACTAGATTTTGAAGATTCCATAAGGGGAATGGATGAGTGAAGAGAACTTTCAAGAAACTCCAAAGTCAATAGTAGAGGATTATAGTCACCTGAGCAAGGGGGACATCCAGATCTTATAGCTTGAATGGTAGCAGGAGAAAGGCGATCAAAGACATGAGAGAATAACCTGTTTTTGATATTGTGGAAAAGATGTTAGGGATGTCCTCCTCCTCCTCCAAATATGTTTTATGAAAAAATAGACTGGGAGAAATCCACATTCATGAAGAGATGCTTTAATTCTCATGCATAGACAGTGGTTGAAAAATAGTGCTTACCTATCTATTCTCTTAGCCTCCTATTTGATTTGTATTTGGGATTGCAAAATTTTACCATTGTATGTGAAATGACCTCTTCTGCCTTTCATTTTTGCCTTTCAGATGAAGGAAAAAAATACATATACATGCACATATGTGTATATATATATATATATATATATATATATATATATATAATGAATATGGCTTTCAATAATTTACCTTTCTTGTTGGGTCTAGATATTACATGTGAAAGAGACTTGTTTTGTTCTTAAAGTCTCTTAGAAGTTGAGAACTTCTGGTGTTCGTTCCTCTGGGGATATACTGCACATCGGCTGATGGAGATGCTCATAGGAATGTCCGAGTTTTCTGACCATTGTCCCAGAGAAGCAGGGCTGCTAGCTGCATCTGCTTTCCTCCCCAGGGAGCTGCCACAGAGGCAGCCTGCAATAACAGCTGCATGTAATCCTAGTGACTGAATATGTCACATAACTAGTATGCTAGTTATTCATAAGCAGAACAAAACTGACTTGTCTATTCTAGAGCATGTAGCTTTGGGATGCTGGTGGGTGGAGGGAAGCATGGCCAAACCAAGAGATGGACTGATAGATTTGCATTTTGAGTTGTTTTAAAGTCCTAAGGGATTATACAGACTGATATTCTGACCCTCTTCCAAGACCTGTGGCATTCTTTCCTCGTTTTCCGGTTATATAAAGTCTGCCTGTCTTTCTTCTTTGGCATGTGCTCAAAGAGCCTTGTACTTTTCTTTCAGAGCACTTATCTTAGTTTAAGTTATTCTTTCTGTGGCTTAGCTTGGTTTTTATGTTTTTTGAAATAATCTCCGTGTACCACCTACACTGGAAGCTCCACAAGAGCAGGGCCCTTGTCAGGGCCACACATCTCTGCAGTTTGAGCCCAGCCCTGTGTCTGACACATGGCAGACATGCAATAGAGATTTGCTGAGTGGAGAATGAAAAACTGAACAATTGAAACTCTGTATTTGGGCTTTGATGCCTTCTTATTGCTTATGAGAGGCAGAAAGTATGAAAACCATAATCTACCTGCTAACTGCTGATGAATGAATGGGATATTGGGTGATAGGACTACTCATATGCATAGCTGGGGTTCAATAGAAGTTTATTGCTGATGACAAACTTAATCTTCATTTGTTTAGAATGAATAATGAGTTGTTATAGATGTAGTGAGTCTCTTCCTAATTTTTAAACAGGTACTAGTTATGAGTAGGGATGACCATGGTATTTCACTGAGCTGGTACAAGGAATTTTGCTAAAGAATCCACCTACAGTATAAGATATCATCTTCCAAATGACCTACAAAGAAGGCATCATTATCCCTGCTTCCTAGATGAAGAAACCAGTGCTCAAAGTAGTTAGGACATGTGCAGAGATGTGCCCTAACCTGAAAATCAATTCTTTCAACAACTCTATAATTCTGGTTATATATTTTCACTTTCAGAACTCAAGAAGAGAAATATTTCCCTATGAATGTATCTGTGTCCCTTTGTCCTAGGGAGGGGGGATGACCAAAAAGTGTAAAGAGAGTGACCTTGGTTTACTGTATTGAACACCACAAGATATCCTTTCAGTGATGAATGGCCTATGGAATACTGGGGATTAGGCAACAGGTGACATCTTAAGAGTATTTTAAGGCATACATGGTCAAAATATTGTTTCAGATCCCAAGTCTCCTTCTTCAGCAATTATTAGTTGAGAATGTGGCCAGATGCAGTCCCTGCCCTTGAGTACCTGTCACTCTGCTGAGAGGAGACTGGATGTAAGGGCACTGTGAGATGTGCTAGGAGGAAAAGTCTCAGGTTAACTACTGTAGGACAAAGGAGGAAGAGAGCCATCTCTCCACCCATGTTTTTCCATTCGTGTACCCATCCATCTATCCGTCCATCCATCCATCCATCCATCCATCCAACCAATAAATATTCAATACTTCTTCTGTGCTAGGCTCACATTCCAGTGAGCAAGTAATGAAGGTTCCTGACCTCATGGAGCCTGTGGTTGCCTTGGTCAGCCAAGGTCCTCTGATGAACTTCTCCATCATTCCCACCAGAATTGTTTAGATTTCAGCCCATATACCCCAGAAAACATGCTTAACTTTGCATTTCTATTATATCATTAACTCCTTTTGGCATCCCCTGTTCAAGAATTAGTTGAATAGTATAATTGTTCCTATAGCACATATGAAAGAAACAAATTCAGAGCTGTTGCAAGAGAAGAATTCATATCCCAAGACCTGCAGGTAGAAAATGGTAAAAATTCTAGCCCAAGCCTCATCACATTGCAAGTACTGCATAAAACTTCAGCTGGACTTTCACCAAATTTCATGGAACTTCAGCTGGCTAGTCCTTGTTCATCAGAACGAGTTGTCCAGCTGGACAGTGGTATCATTGAATGGCTCTATTGTTTATCCAGTGTGGTCTCACACAAGTGTTTAAGTCACTTGCACCTCAAATTCATCATTGATAAATGGAAGTGAACATAGATCTTAATGGGAGTGTTGCGAGGACCAAATGAGTTACTATGAAATACATGATGCGTGTACATAATGTTGACTATTGTTATAGTGACAGACATTTCTGAAGAGCTCCTTTTTTGGGTGAAGAAGGTAATGTATTCAGCTTGCAACATGTAGAAAAGCACTTATATTTTGTATCCAGCTGAATATGCAACCAGTACAGTGTCTTTATATTCCATTTGATTATGTGTTATGAGGTCAGATTCTCTGTCTGGGTCACCTCTGCACTCATGGCCCTAGAATAATGTCTGATCCATGGACGATGCTCAAAATTTATTTATTAAATAAAAGAACAAATAAATAAATGAATTTATATAGGCATTATTTACAATATATTTGTATATGGATAAAATACTGAAATAAATAAACATGCCTCCCAAAGGATACCTGAAAAACCTGAATAGAGAAGTGGTATACTGAGTGTGGGCTTCCTGCAGAGCTGAAGGACAAGGCAGCTTTGAGGAAGAAGTTGGTGGGGGTGGGGGACACTCTCTTTCCAGTTTCAACATGAATCACCATTCCAGGGTTCTGGGATGTCCTTGACCAGACCTGCACAACATCTTGACGTTCTGCCCCAGCCAGCCAAGTGGCCAATCCTCATGAAAGAAAAAGACCTTTCTTCCTGTCCTCTAACTTCAAACTGGGGTCAAAGGGCTTAGGCTGATTTGAAAATAAATAAAAGCCCTGAACAGACAAAAGATATTCTGGAGCCAGATCTCAATATAAACACCAGCCTTCCTCCCTGGCCAAAGCTTCCAGGCGTTTCCCTGAGCCCACTGTGACCTCTCTCAGCCTAAAGGCCTGTTGGTTGTGGGTCGTTTTGCTGGGTTTGTGGGAAGTGGTGGAGAGGCCCTGAAGGAAGTCAGGGTTACATCCCTAATGGCTGGCTCTCTGAGAAACAAAGTGTGTGTGTGTGTGTGTGTGTGTGTGTGTGTGCGCGTGCGCGTGTGTGTGTGTGTGTGTGTGTGCATTCTTAAGTTCATTATGAATTTTATTTTTATAAAGAATGTATAGTACCCAATTCACAAATAAAAATAAAATATCAATACTCTTCATTGTAAATTCCATATAGTCAATTGATTATCAGACAATGCATTTATTTATTTAAGTGGAGTGCTTGCATCTAGTGTCACTATGGCTATAATCAGATAACAAGTGTAGTTTTGACATGAATGCTGGTTGATACTTCCGTTAAGTAAAATGAAAGTGAAACAACAAAGACGTTGGAAATTGCTCATTTGTTGATGTGATTTTTCTTTTTTGGAATCAGAAAGAATTGCCTCAGTTTTTGTTTATCTCAATGTGACAGCTACAGAGTTGATAGCTTTAAGTATACTTTGCATTTTTAGCATCACATTTGTAAGTGTAGACAATCAACAGAACTGTACCTTTGAAAGACTTGATTAATTGTATTTGAAAATTTCTGCAATTTAAATACTCCCCTTGCCTGATTTGAAGCAGCTAAGGTGACATCACTGACTACGGAGAAGGGAAGGATGTGCTAGAGCTCAGAGCTAGAGAATATTCCTACTGTAACATGTCATGGTGTACGCAACTCAAGAGCATAGATAGCTGCAAACTCACGAGTTTTCAACGTTCGTTATTTCTTATCAATGTAACGTATTACATTGATACATTTATATTCTTTATATAATTAAATTTTCAAAAATGGTTGTGTTTAACCACCAGCACTAAAAATTCCTGAAGATTTAGCAATTGGATCTCAGCTGGGTACCATGGCTGTAGCACTCTGCAAACCCAGCACAGTCAGAGATGAGGCTTAGATGCAGGAGGTCCAGGCTGGTGTTTGAGCCAGTGCTTAGCATGACGAGGACGTGGGCGAGTGATTCTGAGGATGCACTGGAAATGGAAGGTGAAGAGAAAAGATACTTGTTTTTGCTTGGGATGCAAATGAAATTCTCCAGGAACTCTCCTGCAGCTTTGGGACAACTTCCACTGGACATCTGTAGCGTTTGTTCCTTAGTGCTTCAGTGTTTTGTTAAACTTGTAGGGTTAAGACATGACTAAAGGAATGCAGTCTCGGCTACTTGCTTGGGAATTCAAGAGCACTTATAAGGCAGTTATTGCCTCATCTACCTCCCTTGTCGGAGCAGTGTCTGCAAATGATGGTGTCCATCACTTACCAAGTACTCCTTATATTGCTGCTGCCTCTCTGAACCTGTAATTCAACCTCACAGACAATTTGACCCCCATGTTTTGACATCCAGGGTCTGTTCTCACAACTGTGACTTTGAAGGCACAAATAATCACCACATTTTACTCAATAAAGTTTTCTTCTTAATGCTTATTAACTCATTTTCACTCCAACATTATAAATAAATCCTACTTTTTCCATCTTTAAAAGAAGTATCATGGGGCTGGAGCGGTGGCTCGGCAGTTACAGCATTTGCCCAGCATGCATGAGTATGTGAGTTCAAATCCCAGCGCCACGTGCACAATGAAGTCTTGGAGCAACGAAAGCCACATAAAAAGCTAAATAAAAAATTGTTTCTCTCTCTCTCTCACTGTCCCTCTCTTTTAAAAAAAAAGTATCAAAATCATTTTATAGAGATTCTTTTGCATGTAAATTTTTTAAAAAATGGAATAATTTATTAGTTGTGATTTATCTGTTTCAAATTTTATCTTCTGCCATTGTGAATTTTCTATTGTGGCTTTCTTTTATTTTTTCCTCCACATTTTTTTTTATTGGTGCATTGCAGTTGTAGATAACGGTGAGGTTTGTTGTTACTATTAATACATACACCCAACGTAACAATACAATTTGGCCAATGTCCCTCCCTAGCCCTTCCTCAAGCCTTCCCCTCCTCCCACTGGGCCCCTTGCTCTGCTCTACTGATCTCCCTTTGTTTTTCACCCCTACCTTTATTTTCCTTTTCCTCTCTAGCTTCCTCGTAAGACAGTAAATATGTGACCCTTGGTCTTCTGAGTTTCGCTTATTTTGCTTAACATGATGTTCTCAACTTCTATCCTTTTACCTGCAAATTATAGAATTTCTTTTTTTGACTCAATAAAATTCCATTGTGCATATATATATTGTGGCTTTATTTCTAGTAAGTCCAATTTTCCTGGTTTAAATTTGATTGATCTGAATTTTGTCAGGGTAGTTTGATTCCTCTGTCAACATTTAGCCATTGACACATTTTGCTTTGTGCAGTTTAGTTATTTTCAGTTTTAGTTTGGGCTGATATTTTAACCAAATCAGCAGGGGACAAATGTCCAACTACCTTAAGCATCTATGGAAACCAGGAATGGGGATGGAAAAAGCAGATTGGACAGAATCTGAGTGATGTGCCTTGGGCTAAGTTTTCATTCACAGCAGAAGAGCATACAGGCAGATAGTGGTAATTATCAATGACAAGAACTTCAAAGAAATTATGAGATGTAGTTGCTCAAGGTTAAATTTGAAGATACACATGAAGCATAACTACTCGCTAAACATACCCACAGCCTATGAGCTGTGCTTGTCCTTACCCTGGCAGGCCCTTGGTATGTGTTGGAGGGATCTGAGTTAGGTCAGTGGGATGCAGCCTAAGATCCCCAAGCTTGGGACAAGGTCATATTGGCCCTGAATCCTGTTCTACCACTGGTTTTGTGTACTTGGGCAAATCTATATTTCACCCAAAGTCTCAGTTTTACTGTCAAAGACAGATTGGTTTCCAAAAGTTTGTAGAACCCTTTGAAAATCTGAAAAACAAAGTATGGAATCTCCCCTTGGAATTATGTAGACATACCCATATTTTACACACAGTTTCAGAGTTTCAAGGATGATTAGTTAAGAATACTTGGTCCATAATATCCAGAATTTACAAAATCCTCAAAAATCTCAATCTCAAAAACACTAACAACCCAATCAATAAATGGGCCAAAGAACTAAATAAAACTTCACAACAGAGGACAATGAAAAGGGCAATGAATACATGAGAAAGTGCTCTAAATCACTATAATCAGAGAAATGCAAATGAAAACTACTTTAAGATTTCACCTCACGCCAGTCAGATTGGCAAAAATGAAGAATATAAACAATAATAGATGCTGGAGAGGTTGCAGAGATATAGGAACAGCAGCATACTGTTGGTGGAACTGCAAACTGGTACAGCCCCTCTGGAAAGCAGTGTGGATGAACCCACCATATGATCCAGCTGTCCCTCTCCTGAGTATTTTTCCAGGGGAGTTGGAATCAGCATATTATAGTGACACAGCAAAATCTATGTTCATAGCAGTTCAATTTACAATAGCTAAACTGTGGAACCAAGCCAGATGCCACTAAATGGATGAATGGATTAAAAAACTGTGGTATATATATACCATGGAGTTCTACTCAGCAATTAGAAACAATATATTGCAGCCTTTGAAGGTAAATGGATGGGGATGGAAGAAATCATGTTGAGCGAAGTTAGCCAAACCTAGAGAGTCAAGGGTCAAATGTCTTCACTCATGTGTGGAGGCTGGAGCTAGACCCAGGCCTGTGTGAAAGGTGGTCAACCCTCATGTATTAGACCCAAGCAAAGGTGTAGCAATACATAACCTAGGGCATTGATAGAGATATATTGGGAAGGAGGGGGAAGGGGATGGGGGTTAAAGGTGGGAGAATAGGGTAGGATCTAGTGGGCAAATCTAACTTAAGAATATAAACATATCATAATGTTTTGTTGGATGCATTTTTGATTGTACAATAACTAATTTTCTTAATAAAAAAATAAAAAAGAATACTCGGCCCAGGGGCTGGAGCAGTGGCTCAGCAGTTACAGCACTTGCCTGGCATGCTCAAGGACACAGGTATGAACCCCAGCACCATGCATACAACAAAGTGTCAGAGAAATGAAAGCCACATGAAAAACTAAATAAAACTGATTCTCTCTCTCTGTGTTCTTTTTTTCAAAGAGAGAAGGACAGTGTGAGAGAGAGACAGAGAGAATCAATTTTTATTGAGTTTTTCACATGGTTTTCGTTGCGCTGACACTTAGTTGTGTACGTGGGTGTTGGGTTTTAAACCCGTGTACTTGTGCATTCCAGGCAAGTGCTGTAACTGTCAAGCCACCACTCCAGCCCCCAAAAATCCAATTCTTAAAAAAAAAAAAAAAGCGCTCAGCTTAGGAGATCTGTCATGACCTATCCAGGGTTGACATGCTAGGACTTGGGTGGTATATATACATACACATGAATACATCTTAATTCCTCAGAGCTGACACACACACTGTTTATGGATAAAAATGGAGACATCTAGAAAAGAAGAATCTGGAACTCTTAGCATACATGGTTGGTCAATTAAAGTTGGTCAATTAATAATGATTAATAATTAAAAGAATAGACTTCAGGATTATGCTTCCTGAATAAAAGTCCTCACTCTGCATGATCTTGGGTAAGATACTTAATCATTCTAAGGCTCCGTTTTTGCATCCATAATATGGGAATGTTAATGGCACCAACTTCATATATATTCAGATTTTATATATATATCTATATATATATATATATATATATATATATATATATATATATATTCATCTCTAAAAATATCCACTCTCTTAAATGAGCAGATTTTCAGATAATTTTATGTCAGAAAAGTGGTAACTGTTATAGCTGATAGATTTTAGATATCATCTATTTTAACTCTTTCATTTTACAAAGAGGAATCAGAAAAGAGAAGGCCTTACATGGTATCACCCTCCTGTGCTAGGGTTGTCCTTGTTCCCTGACATTCCCCTTAGATACCAGGAAAATTTGACAACTAATGTGATGTCATCAGCACAGTGCTTTCCAATACAAGAGGAGGCCTGTCTCCATGGATTGGGTCCCATGTGACTATTTGCCTTATTTGTAGAGTTTGCTGACACACCAGCTGTTTCTGCTTTGAGTACAGAGTGATTCAGGGCAGGTTGGACACTAGTGGGTGTAATTTCTACCAAAGCAATTTGCAAGAGCCTATGATTCCACCTGGAAATTAGTCACTCTAAGTCTAATTACAAGGCTTTTGTGATCCCAGCTGACTTCCAGCCACTCCCAGATCAGACATTTCAACCACCCAACTGCAATTCTGGGGACTGTTCAATGTCAGCACCGCTGAAAGAACTGGAACCTGGTGGGATACCCTTCAGAAATGACCACCTTAACATTTGTCTCCAAGCGCAAATGAAGGTAGAAGCCTGCTCAAGAAACTTCCAAAGCCCAGACATTGGGAAATACAGGATGGTCCCTGAAGGCTGGGCCTTGCCTTGTTTAGGGATCAGTCGACTGACGACTGGGGGAACGGTTTGTTCAGCAGCTCTCTAAATACACGAGCTCCCTTCCTCAGAGCACAGCAAGAGGCTTTCCGTGCCTCCCCATGTCTGCTGTTAGCTGATTGTGGCAACAGCACTTGGCCCACTGCCATTCCCCTGGGCCCCTGAGTAAGGCAAACAGCCCTTTCATCCTTGGTTCCTGGTCTCTATGGTGTAGTTATTTTCAGAATCAAATATAAACAATGTTAGATAATTTTATTTGAATACATAATGATCGCTATGCTAATGAAAGAATTTACTGAAGTTTTCTCCATGTCCTGCTTGTGCTTCCCAGGAATGACAGTTAATCCCCAGAACTACCCAGTGAGGAAGAGTGTGTTCTTGTTCCCAGCATGTGTGGAAACTTAGTTTATTTTCTGTTGCTATAACAAAATACCCGAGGCTGGGTCATTTATTAAAAAATAAATTTGACTCATGTATCTTCCAACTGAGGAGTTCAGGAGCTAGAGAGGGCCTCGTGAGCTTCAACTCATGGCAGAAAGAGGAAGGGTAAGTGGGTCCATGCAAAACGGGCAAAACATGAGGGCAGATTGGCTTTACAAGCACCTCTGCGCAAGAACTAATCCATGACCACAAGGAAGGCTGAATCTCTCTTAATGATCTAACCACCTCTGAAAGGCCCACCACCTCTCAATACTATTGTTCTGAGATTTAAGTTCCAACACATGAACTTTTGGGGGGATATTTTCCAAACCATAGCAGAAACTGAGGCTTTGAGGGATTTAATCTTTTAATAAGCTAGGAGCTCGGGGTGTAACTTTGTGGAGATCACTGGCCTAGCATGTGTGACACTGTGGATTCAATCCCCATAACTACAAAAAAAAAAAAAAAAGAAAGAAAGGCTAACAAGAGTATGCTGGGGACTCGAACCCAGGGTTATCTATCTGCAAGCTCTGAGCTCACGATTGTTATGCTCTCCTGCTGCCTCGCTTGCTCTCTGCCACATTCAGTCCATGTCAGGCAGATGTCTTACAAGCAGACACTTACGGTACATCTATCCTCACACCAATGTGAGGGTGTGAATGAAAGCTCAGGGAGGAAAATGTTCTCTCCCCATGTTAATTTTTACCCCCCATGGAGTTATCAGGGTTTTACAGCGATTGTCCTTGGTGTTGTAAAGGGCCATACTAAAGGTTTTGGGGATTCAGAGGATGGGGGTCCTAAAATGGAAGACATTGACACTTATCCGACAAGGAACTCTAATTCTGGGTTTTGCAAAATGAAAATTTTGTGAGGACTTGGCTAGGATCTTAGGGCTCACAGTCAGGCAGACCAGACTCCCACACTTGATAGCTTTGGGTCCTTAGAGACATAACTTAACCTCTCTGGGTCTCAAGTTCCTCACATGTCAAGTGGAATATTCTGGAATGCAATATAGAATGTGGTTCTGAAAATTAAAGAAGATGATGTATCTAAAGTGAGTTATGATTTGGATATGAAGTGTCTTCCAAAAGCTCCTGTGCTAACATAGGAATATTCAGAGGGGTAATGGTTGGATTGTGAGAGTGGTAACCTACCCAGTCCATCCTAATTCAAAAGGACTGACTGGGTGGTAACTATGGGCAGGTGGAGCACAGCTGGAGGAGGTGGGTTGCTGGGGGCTGCATCCTCCCTGCAGCCCCTTCCCCTCTCTCTCTGCTTCCAGACTGCATGAGGTGAGCATGTTTCCTCTTCCACACCCTTTGGCTACAATGTTCGCCTTGCCTCAGGCCCAGAGCAATGGAGCTGGCCAATCATGGACTGAATCTCTGAAACCATTAGCCAAAGTGAACTTTTCTTTCTTTAAGTTGTTATTGTCAGGTATTTTAGTCACAGTGATGAAAAGCTGATTAGTACAAAGTACTTAATCCAGAGCTTTGTATGTAACAAATAATCAATAAATAATAGCTATTATATATTTTTACCATGTGTGCTCTATAATAAATCACAGCAGTTAATATTTACGAAATGCTTCCTACATAGCTGATGTTGGGTAAGCACTTTGCATGTGTGATCTCATTTCACACTCACATCTCCATTCCACAGGTGGGAAAACCAGGGCGTGGAGAAGTTCCACGATCTTTTGTGGTCTAGCAGTGTGTGAGTGGCAGGGGCAGGGGACAGATTCAAGACCTGTGCTCTCCACCACCAAGCACTTCTGCTTCTTCAGTGTCATTATCTCCAGAGTAACCTGTCAATCCATCAATCAAATTCCCTCCCATCAGTCAGTAATATGACATTGTATGAATGAGTGTGTGTGTGTGTGTGTATGTGTGTGTGTGTGAGAGTGTGAGTGTTGACAAAGACCATCACTGTGGGATGTATGAACATTTATTTCCAGGTCAGAAAATCGAGTCTCAAAGAACCATATATGTGTATCTCTCAAGAGGAACTACTTATCTTACTATGAATTTATTTAACATGGCCAACGACCTACAGAGAGTAAGGACCTTGCATGTGTGACCTGAGATAGGAATATGCGAAAGAAGGAACAAATTAGCAACTCACCCTACCCCAGAGCACACCACCATGAAATCTTCAGGGGCTGTTGAGTTTCCCCAGGATGGTTTGCCTATGAGAGAAGGCAGGGAAAACTGGAGTGAAGGAAACATTTTTGAATAAGAGGTAGGATTGCTTGGGGATAGCTTATGGAGAAGTCCTCACCCCATCCTTGCTCAATAGGTGTGCACACTGTATATCCACACAGTCACCCTAAGAACCCATTCTTTTCTGTTATGCATCCCATTCTCTCACAAGCACTGTTGGATTGATCTATAGTGACAGTTCCCAAGGGCCCTGGTTGTCATTTGGTTCTTCCATAGCAATCCTTTCCAGCAGCCTCTGAGTTCTAAATCATTGTATGCCTTGGGTCCCTCTCCCTCTTTTCTGGGCCTCTTCCTAAATTCCCCTGAATCAGTTATTTCAGCACTCATGTACTAGAAGGATGACACAAAATTGCATCAGACAAAAAAGCCACCAGCGCCATCTGGACAACGCAGAATTACGTCTATGACTGTACCAACATAAATAAGCAATCTGAAAATGTCAACACTTTGCCATCCCCAAACCTCAGATGTCAATCCTTCCTCTAGGGTGACTTTCAAGGGCATAGTTCTATTGCTTGAGCTATGGCTTCTGTCCAATGATTCAACAACTACGGTGCAATTTCTGTGTGTGTGAATATAGAGATGTTCTTCAGCTACGTTTGGGCTGCTTAAGAGATAGACATAGGTTCTGATCTTATCTCAAAGTACTCAGTACCTGTGAGTCATTAAAAAACCACTTCACCATTCAGAGCTATGACTCTTTCAACTGTAGAATGAGGACAATAAATATCTAGCATATGGCTGTTGTAAATTTAATGAAGTGCTGTACCTAAAGCGTTTCACATGGTGGCTAGAATATAGTAGGTTGTCAATACATTAGAACTTTCTCTGAGACTTTACTATGATACGGAAAAAGACCCAAGAAGTAAATTCAGTGACTCCAAATGGAATTGAGACATAGGAAGAAAACAAGTCAGAGAATGATGACATTGCAACTTTTTCTACAACTCAAGGCAATGTTATGTGTGTGTTGTGTGTATTTATGTCTGTGGTTGGTGGTTGATTTTAGTTCTCTTATGATTGGCTTCAGTAAGACACAACTGGACCAGACAATCAGCATCTCAAACCCAAAGAAGAAAGCAAAGCGACATCCTCTGAACATTTGAGCATGGACAGTCAAGTTTTCTGAGCCATAAGATGAACAAGTGACCAGCTCTACAATTTCTGTGCTTTGCTTTGTAGTGAGAGAAAGCTTGCAAGACATGGTTTTCATGAAGAACTGCAACTTCCAAAAGTTTCCTGTGGTTTATGGGAAAAATTATTTGGAAGTGGGATGATTTCAAAATAAATGATCACAAGAGCTATAGACTCAGGGTTACAGACATATACTTGGAGACAATGAATTTTACAATATATTTTAAAAGCCCAATTTCATTGGAAACATTTCCAAATTCAACAGGAAAAATATTCTAACTTCAAATTTTAATTTTGAGATACTTTAAATAAAATTTGCTGTTTGTGAGCATCTGCAAAGAAAGGGCAAAATCTTGCATATGTGAGTATAGATGGCTTGTGAGAGCAGCTCAGGATCATAAGCACTTGTAAATGAACTCGAGGCAGTGTTCCAGTTGTTCATTGCTGCCTAACACGCCAGAACTTTGTGACCTAAAACAACCCCTCACTATTGTCTCTTTGGCTTGTGGGGTTTATTGGGCTCATCTGGGCAGTTCTTGCTTAGGGCTTCTCATGTGGTTTCAGTCTGATGGTGGTTGGGGCTGGAGTAATCTGAAGGTCCCACTGGGTAAGGCATCCAAGATGGCTCCCTCGCAGGGCTGATGGTCATCATGGCTGTTGACTGGGAGCTTAGCTGGGTCTGTGGCCTATTGGAGCACTAAAGCATGACCTCTTTTTGATTTGGGCTTCTAAGAAAGAAACATGGTGCCTGAATTCTAAGAGACCATTCCAAGAACTCACATTCCAGGACACAAAAATGGGAGTTGCTAGGCTTCTTTAGGCCTAGCCTCTGAGATTCCACAGTTTCACGACTGCTGCATTCCATTTGTTACATAAGGCCAGTCCAGATTTGCTGGGAGACACTATTCAAAGGCATAATACTGGAAAGTATGGGTCATCAGGGTCTATCTAGCTACCAAAGGAAACCTAATAAGATGAGAAGATTCTCTCTTTCGGAGCAGAGTTCTTGAAAATCATCTTCATTTCCATGGGTAAAGGAGTAAGGATGCTTCATCACCTGCTTTTCAGAAAATCAAACTGGTTTGCTTGGACTTTCTACCATGCAACTTCTAGCATGCATGCACAGGGTTTGTAAGGCCAAAGGAACCAGCCTTTGAGGCTAGGGGATGTAGCTCAGTGGTTGAACACTTGCCTAGCATGTGTAAGACAGAGTTTGATTCCTACCATCTTGGGGTGGGAAGCGGGAAATCAAACTTGTACCTAAGAAATGCAGGGAAGCTATTAGGAAAGTCACCTTCTATGTGTCCAAGTAAGAAGGCACAAGTCTGTCCTGGCCAGAGGCAGGTGCAACAGCAATCTCAGCACTCTCATGAGGGTATCTGTAGGAGTAGCCAAAGTGGAGACAGGTTCACCTTTGGGTGGGCTCATTATGATAAGCTTACTCTGGGCCACAGAGTAGAGATTTTTCAAGGAGAAAACCCATGATCTAAAGAGCCTCAGGTTTTGGACGTGGCCCCCAGTGAGGACGTGACTTGGTGAGCTTCCAATACTAGTTGTGTTGTGTGGGAGTGACCAGAACTTTGTTGCCTTAATCCTACGAACCTCACGGAACCACTCCACCTCCCTCATTATAAGGTTTCTCCTTGTTTTTGTAGTAGTTCCTGGCACTTAGTTATTTTAGTATTTACAAATAGGGAGGCTCTCAGAAAGACACCACTCAAGCCAACCCAGTCACATATAGAGGAGTTCCAGGGACTATTCCTGAGACTATGGATGTAAGACCATACAGTTCTGTTCTGAGATAGGGCTGTTAGGTGGACTCCCAGTCTGATCTTTCTCTGAATGTCATGGGAAGATTCCATTCTTTTCCACAAGTTTATTTATGCATTCAGAAAGTACTTATTAGATTCCTTCTATGTGCTTGGCATTGTCTCTCTAGAAGTAGACCAATGAATAAAACTCCTGAAGTCCTTGTCCTCCTTGATATTGGAATCCCATTAGAATATTGTGGAATATTACCAGTGGTGACAAATGAAGCAATTATTGTCCACAAGAAAGACGTTTAGTTAATAAGTGCTCTCCCCTCCCCAATAAGTGTATAGGGTTCAATTCAAATTAAACTTAGAAGCATTTCTTCAAATAAGATGACTATGGAATGGATCTAAGATAAAGAACTTCAGATTAGAGAATTAGGCACAGTAAATTACCATGAAAGAGATTAGGTATTTAGTTAATTTTTAATTTTCCAAAAATCATTTCAGAAACAATAGCTTTCTGGCATTGAACTGAAGTCTTTGAAAACTTTGCCTCTCCTTGAAATTCCTGATATGACCTCATATTATGGCATTGTTAAACAATCTTAGCATTTTTGGGCGTAACCAATTTAACAAGTTGACACTTGATGCCGTTTATACAATGTGTCCCTAAGAGGAGCAAGACAGAACAGGACTGGAGATTACAGCATGGTGATGGGATTTCAGCTCTTGCATTTAGTTTCCAGAACAATTCTCATGCTCTGATTTGGTCTGTGATGTCTACAAGTTACCCAAATGGGTGGCTTAAGAATTTATCAAAGAATGCATCTGACATTTAATCAAAACTGTTGAGTGTGAATAATTTGATTAAGTCTATTTTTCTAATCACCATTCAACAAACATGTAGTAAGGACTGAGTATGTGGTAGGCATTGTAGAGGCACTACCCTGGCAGAGTTTAGCTCCTAATAGAGCAGAGAGACGGTAGAACAGAGGGAGGGTGAGATGAAGTACAATAATAGAAGCTGGCCAGGGAAATGTGACAGGGAGCTACAGTGACTGCTCTAAGTTGGGTGGTCATTCCACTGTGGTGGGGGCTAGGCTGCTGTAATTGTTTAAAAGTTGGTTTTGATGCCTGTAATCCCAGCTACCCTGGAGGCTGAGGCAGGAGGATAGAAAGTTCAAGGCCAGACTCAGCAACTTAGTGAGACCCTGTCTCAAAAGAAAGTAATATCATAGATAAAATAAGAAATTGATTGCATGTGATTGATGTTCAAATCAGCATTTAGAAGAATACTGCACAGCATAAAAGGATAAGTGGGCAGAGGGTCAGAAGCCCTGAATTCTCCAACTAACTTTGCATTTAGTAACTTTGTATTATTTTAACTTTGTATTATTTTGGCCTTTTAGGGCTTTGATTTCCTCACTAAGACTATCACTAAGAGCTAGCACTTGATGGAAAGTCTCCAAGTTGTTTAGGTTCTAACATTTACACAGATCACATGACCTGATCTTTTAGGTTTCAAAAAGACCAAATCTTGGTAAGGTTGACCATAGAAAGCTAAAATACGTAGCAGTGTCTCTAACACTTCATATTTAATTGCTTTCTGATTCTAGAGCTCTTTTCCTTATATTTTCCTCTTAATTCTCACAAAAACCCTGAAGAGATGTAGAAAGTTAAGTTTAAAGACTTCAGGAAGCATGCCCAATTTCACAGAGGCAGTAAACATAGGTCCTATTCATCAGGCTCTTAGCAAGTGGCAGTTACTTATGATTGGATCAAAATAGTCCTACTCAGGGGCTGGAGTGGTGGCTCAGCAGTTACAGCACTTGCCTAGCATGCGAGAGTATGTGGGTTCAAACCCCAGCACCACATACACAACGAAGACTCAAGCAGTGAAAGAAATGTGGAAAACTAAATAAAAATCATTTTTTTCACCGTATCTCTCACTTTCCTCTCTCTTTTAAAAAAATTAAAATAGTCCTACTCAAAGATGTCGAGCTAGTGACCTCTGATGTCTTTCCAAACAGCGATGTTCTACATTTGAATCTTCTTCAAAGACCACCCTAGAGTTAATACTCTGTAAGAAAAATGATTAAGTATATTTTTAGGTTATTTTGTCCCAACCAAATATGTGAAGGTTCTTAAGCCTTGATGAAGACATGACTACGTAGCTAAATACATGTGAAATATTTCAGCCTTCTAGAAATGTAGGTGGCTATATTAATTTTGGGAATGCAAAAATGGAACAGCCACTTTGGAAAACTTTTTGGGAGTTTCATATAAATATACACTTACCAAATATTCCCCAAATCATATTCCTAGTATTTATTTATAAAAGAGAAATGAAAATATGTACACAACACCTGTACACAGATGTTTATAGAGGTTTAATTCAGAGTTGCCCCAAACTGGAAACCTCTATGTCCTTCAGCTTTTGAAAAAACAACCTGCTTGGTACATCTGTACAATGGAATACTACTCAGTAATAAAACGGAACAAATTTCCAATATGTGAAATAGCTTGGTTAAATCTCCAGTGCATTACGCTATTGAGAGGAGTCTGACTCTTGCAAAGGCTATGTATAGTAGGACTCCATTAACATAACATTTTGGAAAACTATAGGACGAAAAAGATCTATGACTGCTGGGTGCTGGGAGTTAGTGGGAAATTGATGAAAAAGGGTCCCTGAAGTGATGCTTGAAATTGTTTGAAGTGATGGGACTATTCTATATTTTGATGGTGATATTGGCTGACGAAACTGAATGTATTTGTCAAAACTCATAGAAATGTGAGAACTAAAAGAACAAATTATAGTGCACACAAATTGTAGCTTTATAACCTGATTCCCTCCACAAAGCAGTAAAATGCATTTACATACATTTTTGATTTTAAAATGTTTTGAGTGAGTAGGTTTCCTCTTTAGAAAAATACCCCATTCTTATTCCATATTTATTTTCTAAGGATGCCAAGTATGGTCAGAACCAATAACAATTTCATTAAGAAGAATCTCACTTACCAGATCAGCTTGCCCAAGCTGGGGGGAACCATGAAAACCAGGTTGGAGCTAACCAAGAGTAACCTTCCATTGCTTCAATCCCGAGTAGTCCCGGTATTTTGTTTTGTAAGCTTTTAAAATAGTGTCTTTGCAATCTGTTATGCTTGCAATACCAGTACTCACTTTTACTATTTACGGATTGCAAACTATTTGAGGTCAGAGAGGTGAAGGGAGCACAGAGCATTTGAGGTCACACAGGAAGCAGATTTTTTGTTTGGAGTGTAAGTTCTTTGAGGTAGAGAGTGGGAATAAATTTACCATGGCACCAGGGACAATTCTTTGAGGGTTGTAACACCCATCAAACTTCTAAGCAAATGTGAACATTTGCCCTCTGGGATACATGCTGATCAACTCCTTCCCATATCCCAGCCTGAAGGAGCAAGCTTCTAAAAAGAGAGCTACTGCCCAGAGCAGAGTGAGGTAGGGGACTGAGCGGGGCTTCCTTGAAGTCAGGGGATGCCCCACCGTCCTTCTCTCCTACGACCTATGTTCCTCATGAGTTGGGAGCCCAGTAAAGCCCCGGAGTTTTGCTCAATAGAGCTCTTCTGGCAGTCACTACCAGTCAACTGCAGGTGGAATTTGTACACAGCCTCTTTTATTTTTTTGTTTTTAAAAACTACTTTTAATTGACACATACTGATAATATACATTTATGGGGCATAATAAATGAACCAAGAAATTCAATAGAAAGTTTCAATAGTGGACTCAATCAAGCAGGAAAATCAGTGAATGTGAGGAGAGCTTTTGAAATTATACCAAGGATAATTTGAGGAGGAAAAAGAAAAAAAGAATCAGAATGAAGAAAGCTTATGGGCTCTTTGGGCCATCATCAAGAGAACTGACATTTGCACGGTACACAGGTCAGAGAAAGGGAGAGGAAAGGGGACAAAGTTTACATAAATAAATAATGACTAAAAACATCTTCATTCTGGAGAAAGATATGAACAGAGCACACTGACAGGGCCCTTGGTAAGGGGCAGGATACTTCCAAAGAGGAAGCTAGGATGTTGTTACCAGAAGGGGAATGTTCACTTACACAAGATGACAACAATGTGTCTTATCCCACAGAAAACTGGATGATTCAGAGCAATTCAGCTGCCGGGTATATGGCCAAGTGAAGAAAGGAGCTGCCTTTGGTTTCTTGGAACATCCGCCTGGGTAGACTGAGTCCAGGAGTTCAGCTTGCACCTGAGGGCATCCTCCTACCCCAGGTGAACTTGTTTCTCGGCATCTCTCACTCTTTATCTCCTTTTGGCTCATCTCCACCACACCCCAAGGCTGCAGGCCCAAAATACTCTTTCATAGGGTCCGCACATGTTGAAACAGCTCATTTTCATTTAAAAGTATTTTAAAGTAATCTGTATGAACAGATCATTCATTCTCATGATTCCCAAACGAAGAATGAAATAGGGAATGACATGAAAAGTCTCCTTCTCTCCCTGTTCCCTATTTTCTCTGTTCACACTCTGTCCACAGGCAGCATTTTAATTAAAATCTTGTGTATGCTTCCAGGAATATTTCATGCATGTGTAAACAATTCAATGACATGCTCTCCCACCATTTAAAAAATTATAGTATACTGTACACTCTTCTTGATACTTTTTCACTCCAATATTTATCTTGGAAACATTTTCTTATGAATATACAAAGAGTCTCCTCAGTCATTTTCACAGCTGCAAAGTTTCCCCTTGCATCATGGGAATTACAGTTTATTTAGCTGGTCCTCTAGTGGTAGCACTTCTGAGTGTTTCCAATGTTTTGCTATTATAAGCAATGCTGCAACAAATACTTTTATACATCTGTCATTTCACATGTTTGTTATTGTATACATGGGATCAATTCCACAAAAGCAGAAGCCGAAGAGCATGTGTGTTCATTGACTTGATAGATGTTGATGAATTTTTTTCCATGGTAGTCATGGCAACATATACACTTGCAATGTTTGAAAGTGCTTCTTTCCTCAGGTTCTCCCCAACACAATCTGTTACAAAATTTTGTGTCTTTGCATATTTAGAACTAGTGATATGGTATCTCAATGCTTTTCCATTTGAACTAAGAAATATAAAAAATTACTAACTGAATCTCCCTTCATTTTTTCTGAACAGTTTCCAAAGTTTCTATTATCACTCTGAGTACAGTGATATCATCAGATATATTTGCATCTTTTTTTTTCACTCAACATGCATCATTGACTGTACTCAGTTTTTCGTCACTGTGACCAAATACCTGAGAAAAACAATTTAAAATAGAAAAGATTTGTTTTGGCTCAGTTTCAGAGGTGTCAGTCAGGAGTTGCTTGACCTCCAACCATTTTCCAACAGCCCCACCTCTGCACATTGCTGCGATGGGGACTAAACCTTCCATGCAGAACCTTTGGGGGACACTTAAGAGCCAAGCTAGAACATCCCTAGTATTTAGAACATACAGCTCTGCTGCTTTCTTCATATGTTGGATATTTCCTGGGCATTTGTCAGATTTTAGGTCCTAGAGATATATCCCTAAACAGGAAAGACATCACTTGTCAGGTGGGCTTATATTCTAGGGAAACATTTAAAAATAGATAAATATACTATCATTTAAGGGAGTGAGTTTTTTGAAAAATAACCTAGGCGAAGCAGTAGAGGGGACTGAAGAAATTGTCTCACCTTGCTTCTACCCAACAGGGACCAAACAGGACAATGTGTAAAGTGAGCCACATGTTCTCCCAAACTTACTATTAATGGTAATGTTTAGTTATTAGTTACGCCTTAACAGACTTGCTGTTTTGTCATTGTATAGACAGAACTTTAATATCACCATTAGGGCTATTTCAGAGACACTCGACTAGAGATAGAAAAAGTCATTCCAATTCCCCCATATAGGCTGGTGCTGAAAATGCAAATGTTAGTCTGATTCCTGAGGACAGAAGCCAGAATGCCATCAAGAGCAAATTATCATCTCCTTTCCGCTAAGCACTCAATAAAATACTCATTGTCTCCTTTGGGTTTAGAAAATCCCATGTGGTGGCATTGGACAAATTGGACAGCCATATGTAGACAACTGAAATTGGATCCTTACCTTTCACCCTGCACAAAAATTAAATCAAAATGGTTTAAGAATCTGGATATTAAACCAGCAACTCTATAATTGCTTGAAAAAGAAGCAGGATCCACATTACATGACATAGGGGTGGGCACAGCCTTCCTTAACAGGACTCCCATGGCGCAAGTCGTAAAATCAAGAATAAACGCATGGGATGCAATTAAACTAAAAAGCTTTTGCACAGCAAAGGATTTAGTCAAGAGTCTCAAGAGAGAACCTACAGAATGGGAGAAAATTTTTGCCTGCTACCCCTCGGACAGAGGGCTAATATCCGGAATATACCAAGAACTCAAAAAATTAAATACCAAAACCACAAATAACCCAATTAATAAATGGGATATGGAACTAAAAAGAAGTTTCTCAACAGAGGAAGTCCAAAAAGCCCATAAACATATGAGAAAATGCTCTACATCACTAACAATAAGAGAAATGCAAATCAAAACTTCACTGAGATTACACCTCACTCTGGTCAGAGTGGCAAAAAGGAAGAATACAAACAATGACAGGTGCTGGAGGGGTTGTGGGAAAAGAGGAACACAGTTACATGGCTGGTGGGACTGCAAACTGGTACGGCCACTCTGGAAAGCAGTGTGGAGACTCCTCAAAAAATTAGGGCTGGAACCACCTTTTGACCCAGCTATTCCACTCTTCAGTATCTTCCCAAAAGAGCTAGAATTGGCTTACTATAAAGATACAGCTTCATCAATGTTTATAGCAGCTCAATTTACTATAGCTAAATCATGGAACCAACCCAGATACCCCTGACTTGATGAATGGATCCAAAAACTGTGATACATATATACAATGGAGTATTACTGGGCTATTAGAGAAAATTATATTATGGCATTTGCAGCCAAATGGATGGAGATGGAAAAAATTTTGCCAAGTGAAGTATCCCAAACTCAGAGACTCAAGGGCTGAATGTTTTCTCTTATTTGTGGATGCTAGAATATAAGAAGAATCAGTACATTAGATGGCTAACCTAACAATTACCTCAGCATGTATGAATTCTTACATGATCGTGGGGAACTGTGCTTAGGTTCCTGGGGGATGTAGGGTGAGGGGTAGGGAGGGGGGAAGGGAATAAGAAGGACATCAGGGTGACCAGAGGGAGGTAGTATGGGGGAATATAACCTAAGGGGAACCTTTGACTTCCACGAGAAGTCCAATTAACTTGGGGCTTAAGTCAAGTGAAATATGGAACCATGGGGAAGCCAAGCGGGGAAACCATGGTCTGGCACCAATACTGGCTTGTTCTGTCATTACACTTTTGTTCTTGATTTTTTAATGATGAACCCCTCCATGTTTATTGAATAAAAATTAAAAAAAAATAAAAAATGGATTTTTCGAATGATTAAAAGAAAAAAAGAAAATTCCATTTGGGTTTGGAATCAAGTCCACTTCACATGGCCTGGGGTAGGTCGTGGAAAGAACACTGCTCAGAAGATCTGGTGAAGGGACTTGTGTTTCTGATTTGTACCTCTTATTGTCAATGTGACTTTGGACAAGCCTTCCAGGAGACTTAAAGATTTCTGGGAGCTTGATGAGAAGCATGAAGTCATCTTTCTGCAGTTCTGCTTCTGGCCTGATTGGTGGATCATGGCAGTACTGTTAGATATTAATCTTGGGCTTCGTTTCTGGCATAAGTCTCGTCTCTTTGTGTTTAAGTCTCAGCTTCTCCAAGACCAAGACTTGCTTATCTCTTGCCTTTCTCTCCCTGAGATTCTGGTCCTGTTACTTGCACTCAGAGATCCCAGAAACTTTATTGTGCCTGCCTGGGCCTCTGACCACTTCCAACAAGCAGGCTCTCGGCTTCTCACTCCTAGGTTCCAGGGAGCGTCAGCCCCCATTTCACGTTGCTGGGCCGCTGTCAGGCTTCTCCTTCTCTCTGACTGACATCCTTTCACTGCATTTCCTCAGATACCACCTTCTGCTTCCCTGAGTGTCCTGCCTCCTACAGCTGGCCTGCTTCTCCTGCCTCCAACTTGGAGGCCTATCTAGTTCCTGCCTTTATCCCAGCCACATTTCCGGTGGGACTGGATTACACAACTGGCTTCCAACTCTTTTTCTAGCAGCAGCACATACTTTAAATAGAACTCTTTTAGTGGAACCCAACACAGAAAACAGAAGCAGAAACAGCATAGCTTGCTCAGGCATTTAAAATATTCCTGGATAGAAAACACATCACTGCAGTATAGAACCCCAAGATTCTTCATATTTTAGTTCAAAGCTTGAAATAAGTGATTAGTTTGTTCCCTTTTATTTTCTAGGCAGCTCAGAAAATTAAGAGACTTACTGAGGTCACAGAGTAGGACTGATAGAATCTAGTTCCTAGAATACCCCAAATATAACATGAGCTCCATACCATGACTCTCGTACCTCACCTCATAGTGTAATGCCCACCACATGATAGATTCTTGATCAATAGCAGGAAATGCTATTGATCTTCTGGGCCTTGACCTAACTATAGTCCACAGCTATTTAGTGAGGGCCTTTTACCTGCCAGGCAAGGCTGACCAGCATGGTTCCTTCCTGTTTAGGACTTAGAGATAAGCTGGTTCCTGAAACAAATTATCACAAGTTGCTAATGAAATATTTGGATTGTGCAAAGCCTTGTGTAGGGAAATATGAGGCACATAAGAAGGCCTGTGGCCTCATCTGGAGATTATTTTCAGGTTTCCTGGATAGGGTGACCGTTATATGAGCAGTCAGGTTTCTAGGCACTGCCTGGAATGAAAGGAGGGGTTCAGCAAGGAACAGGAAGCCAGGTGTGACAGCACAGGTGAGAGAGAGACAAAGACTGTTTGCGGAAGCCCCAAAGCCAGGAGTGCCTGGGAGGAAGAATCCAGTGGCAATGGGAAGATGCTGAAGAGTGGGGACAGGCTGGGTCGTGCAGGGCCTTTGGGCTCTCAAAAGTGTCAGGGATTCCATGAACCGAAGCATAAGCCTGCTGCTTGTTTTAGCAAGTGAGTGTGACTGAGACTCCCCTGTGCTTATGTACTCTCTGGCTGTTTTTATGACTCAGTGGCAGAGGTGAGGAGTTGTGACACGGATCATCTGGCCCACAGACCTAAAATATCAAGATCTGGGCTTTGACAGAAAGTTTGCCAACCCCCAAACTAAAGGAATCATAGAGATGGGAGGACAGGGGCAGGAGGTCTCAAAAGCAGCTCCTAGCGGGGAGTAGGAAAGGAGATGGAGTTGAATGCAGGCCCCCCAGGAGTTTTTCTAAAGCCTTGCCTCTTTCTCAGAAGGTGAGGTTTATCTCACTGAGGGTGTGGCCAAGGCTGCTTGAGGGAAAGCGATGACCTCAACTGCTCAGGGCCAAGCCCTCCCAGGCTGTCACACCTACAGAGGGATGTCTCTGCTTGGAGAATTGGGCTGGGCAGGGGTGGAATCTCCACCTGTCAGTTGTGTATGCTGCTCCCCAGCACTTTAGGGCTTTTCAGCCTCTTTGCCTCTGCTCAAGCCATTCTGAGTGGGATGATTGAGCCGGTGGCTGTTTCTACCCATCGTTGCCCATTCCCCTTTCAAGATGGAGTTTAAACACCATCTCCTTGGAAGGGCCTCCTCCATTGCCATCCCTTCTTCTGCATCTGGGAAGAATGATTGCTTCCTCTTCTGGCCTCCCATAGTATTTTAGTCTCCCCTGACCTGTGGCAGTAACAGAAACAAATTAGGGGTTCTTTGAGATGTGTCATTCATTCATCCAGCCACTCCACAGCTATTTTTTGAGCATTTACTAGGTGCCTACCAGGGATGGTAGAAAAGGTCCCTATTTTCATAAAGAATGGAGGGGGTGATATACAGGAAATGATCAGCAAGTAAATAAATGAGTGAAATATTTTTCAGTTAATCAGGGCTAAGAAAAAAATTGCACCATAGTGAGTTTTGGGGTGGGGCATGAGTACACCATGCTAGACAGGTCAGTCAGGGACGGATGGTCTCCTGAGCAGAAGAAATTTGAGCTGAGTATAAATGACAAGATGAAGCCAGCTATGCAAAGAGTTGGAGGAAGGGCATTCTAGGTCAAGAGGAGAGTAGATGCCAAGACTGAGGTAAGAAAAACCTGAGAAACTGTCTGAGAAACAGGAAAACAAAGGCCAGGTGGTGGGAATGGGGTGGAAGTGAAGATGTATGAAGGAGTCAGGGAGGCAGATATGTGGGCTATGTGAACTATGGGATCACAGTGCTAAGCAGGGGAGAGGTGATGGCTCACTGAGGTCCACTCATTCCTTCAGTGATGACACATGCCCCTTTTGTGACTGTCAGGGAAGAGGAATAGAGATGCCTGCCCTTGAGTGCCCTAGTGGAAGTGCCTTCCCATGAAACCCATCAAGAACAAGGTCTGCCTTCTTGCTTAGCAGATGCAGGTATTTGATCTGTCATATTCCTGTAGTCCTTTATTGAGGTGGCTCCTGCTGCATCGTCTAGGAACATATTAGAAATGCTGATTCAGGGCCACTCCAACCCCACTGAATCAGGATCTGTGTTGTATCAAAATTCCCAGTTGATCTACATTCACATTGAAGTTTGAGAAGGACTATCCTAGAAGAAATCCAAGTATAGAGCAATAAGTCTCCTGCTAACCAAATCGAGTCACATGCCAGATCTTATAGCCCCATACCAATATCCTCTTATACTGGAGCCTCTCAATATAAGTGCACACATATCGGAGCACACACATTATCCAGGGATCTCATTAAAATGCAGAGTCTGATTGGACTCCCAGCTTCTATATTGCTAGCAAACTCTAAGGTGATGTTGACACAGCTTGTGCCAGGAATGGAGATTTACATACGCTCACCCATTGCAGGCCACTTAATTATCAAGGTTACTCCATCATGAGATACTTGTTCACATTCTGTGGATAGGCAAACAAGGCTTAGCTAAAATTTGATCTGTGTGACCTTGGGTAGGTAATCAGGCTCACTTGTCATCTGTAAAAAAGGGGTGTGGTCCTACTGCCTGCGTTAGAGAACTGCTCAGAGGAGTTCATGACACACAGCAAGTGTCTTTGCCCAGTGTCTGGCACACAGCAGGGACTCAGTATTTGGTTGCTTTTGTGTTTTCTGGGAGTTGCATCTATGTTTTCAGCCTCCAAAGCTGGGATTCTCTCCACCAGGTTAGTAGAAGTCAGCGATTGGCTTAACCAGAAGATCAGATTAGGAATTAAAATATTTAGCAATAATTGAAGATGAGTGGAGTTGACTGGTGTTCTCTTGGAAGTGTGATAAATTCACTCCTCCAGCTGTGAGAATTTTTGTGTACTTGGAACTGGTTACTCATCAACTCTTCCTCAGACTATGCAGAGATATACAGACGTGTTT